>PVHP010017324.1:0-35073 GCA_004024765.1 Zapus hudsonius | reverse complement strand
TTTTTTTTTTTTTTTTAATCTATTGGGGGTATCTTTTTTTCTCTCTACGAATTTATCTCTACTTTATGTTGAATATTTATCTCTCTGAATCTTCATGTAATGATGCTCAGCCAATTCTTTATTTGATTCTGTTGAAGGCATAGACAATTTTCTTCCAATCTGGGATAGATGGTACACAGAAGTTCAATGACTTTCTCCTTCCTGAAGGAGCCACCACTTTATCAGTCAATGGGAAGACAGAAGTGAGGAAAGACCACTTGTTTTGCTTAAAACATCTTGGAGGATTGAGACTGTATTTTTAAAAAAATATTTTATTTATTCATTTTCAATCAGAGAGATACAGCGAGAGAGAGAGAGACAGAGAGAGAGAGACAGAGAGAGACAGAGAGAGACAGAGAGAGAGATACCAGGGCCACCACCTTGTGGGTCTGGCTTATGTGGGTTATGGGTAATTGAACCAGGAGCCTTAGGCACTGGAGGCAAGTGCCTTAACCGCTGAGCCATCTCTCCAGCCCGAGACTGTATTTTTAAAGAGGGCATTTGAAAAACATTATTTGCTAAATCCTTGAATGCGAAATCAAGATGACTCTTTCTTTATCCCTGGCACATTCCTGCAGAGTGTAGATTAATTCCGTTGGCATGTGCCTCCTTCTTCCCCTTCCTCTCCTTCTGGCTCTCTCTCCCTTATTTCCTTCTTTCCTTTTCCCCTTACTTTCTCCTTTACTTTTTCTTTTTGAAAACCTCTTTCAGATCATTTCCATTTTACAGTATGCTCTTATTTTCTTTATATGCCTATTGTTTTCAGTTTCCCTTTCTCTTTTTTTTGTTCTTTTGTTTACTTATTCACTAGTCTTATCCACAGAACACTCAAGTGATCTATTTAGAAGTTAGTTACACAGAAACAATAATTCTGTAATTCTAGGGCCTCTCAAAAGGAGAGTAGGTAAATGTGGATGCAGCAGAGATGTGGGACTCTCACATCCCACCAGGCCCTCCATCATTTATCATGAAGACCACAGGGTAATGTTTGAACTTGTGCAGCAGGACATTTCCAGAAAGAGTGCTGCAAGCAACTATCCAGGTAGTGGGACAAATTCTCCCAGGGATCTTGTTGGCCATGTCTCTCTGGTGACCACCATGGGGCAGTCATTGACTCACACATTGCTGGACACTTGTCTCAATGCAGGAAGTCAGTTAGTGTCTAGATCTCAGAAGCATCCAACAGATATTTAAACCAGAACAACAATTACCAGCAATTTGAACCAATTGGCAGCCTTATCCAGGACAACTTGCTTCCAACCTTGTTGGAACTTGAGCATAAACTTTATTTAATAGTTTAATTTTGACCTACATATTCTTTCTTGGAAGAGTTTTATTACATATTTTAAATATCTCTCTGGCTTTATATTATTGGCATATTTATTTACTTAAAAATTGATATGTTTACAACTGGATCATATCCTGCTTTTACTGCTAACCGGAAGTAGTTCTCAATTCTCCCTATCTGGCTTCTTGTCAGTGCTGGGGATCAAACTCAGAGCCATGTACAACTGGGCAAATGCTCCACCACAGGGCTACAGCTCCAGCACACATACATTCTTGAAGTCCAATCATCCTTGTGCTAAATATGCCAAATTTACCACAAGTTTTGTAGTTTCTACACCTTTTCCATATAAATATTTATAAAGTTTGGGAGGGGTGTGGGAGAGAGAGAGAAAGAAAGAGAGAGAGAAGAGAGAAGAGAGAGAGAGGGGAGAGAGAGAGAGAAAGAGAGAGAGAGAAAGAGAGAGAGAGAGAGAGAGAGAGGAGAAAGAAACAAAGAAAGAAAAAGAAAGAGCAAGCCCACACCAGAGCAAACTCCAGATCCATGTGCCATTGTGTGCACCTGGCTTTGGAAATTAAATCCAGGCCCCCAGGCTTTGAAGCAAGTGCATTTCACAACAGAGCCATCTCTTCAGCCAACATTTATATTTTTGTAAATATAAAGCATACAATTTCATCCTAATTTGTTTAACTATTATTCTTATTTTGTAGCTGTTCTTGATCATTATGAAAGTTAACAACTTGCGAGCTGCTCAAAGGTTGCCCCGCCATTCCTGGAAGCCAGTGCTTTGCCTACTCTCTGAAGCTCTGGGATGCCGTTCTTTTTGAATTTTTCATTTTCTTCTGTTTTCCCATCTTTAGGGGCAGGAAAACATTTATAGCTATCATTTGTAACAAAAAGAGTATGGAATTTGCCCACTGCAATTGTAGCTTCATTTTGATGTTGGATAAATTTGCCTCATGATTCTGTTTTAAAATTTATTTATTTTTGTTTTTTTATTGTCCATAATGAGTTACATTGTTTAGTGGGCCAACAATGAGTTGTTATCCCCAATTCCTCATTGCCCCCCATTCCCACCCCCAGTAAGTTGGATATCCTCCTCCGTGGGCCGTCTGGATCAGTCTCTGTGGTACCATGGATAGCCCAGTCTTCAGCCGGGTTCTCCTGACCCAAGTGTGTTGACATTTTTGTTTTTAAAATATTTTACTTATTAATTTGCAGAGAGAGAGACAGAGGGAGAGAGAGAAAGAGAGAGAGAAAGAGAGAGAGAGAGAGAGAGAAAGAGAGAGAGAGAGAGAGAGAATAGGTGCCCCTGGGGCTTCTTTCCAGCACAGAGATTCCAGATGCATGAACCACTTTTGTGTCTGGCTTTATATGGTTACTGGGGAATTGAACCCAGGCCATCAGGCTGTCAAGCATGCACTGTTAACCACTGAGAAATTTCTCCAGTCCTAATTCTTGACCAGATATTTATTTAAAGAATAAAAGTACATTTCTTACCTTTACCGAGATTAGACTACCCTGCACAATTATATTTTTAAAGATTAAAAATATTTGTGAGATCATTTTTCTATTTTTATTCATGCACAACTCCTACAATGTTCACAACTTGATATCTGTGCATTTGTTCTCACCTACATAACTACCTACCACCCACTCCAAGTACAGAACATTTATAGCCTCACATCAAGCTTTGTTGGATGCTTTCCCAATGACCTCCAGGCTCCCCTGGGGAGATAACCATGATTTCAATATCTAACACCATCAATGAGTTTTGTCATTAATGAGCTTCCTATGAAAACAGCCATGAATTATGGCTGCTTTTATATCTGATTTGGAGCACTGAGGGTTTTTAAACATATTCTGTAAAATCTCATTCCTTAATTACCAAAGCTTGTTTTTATTCTACAATTAATAGAAATGTTATGCTCTTATGTTAATTATGTTTGGATGGCCAGACTATCTAAACTTTAATGAAATTCAATTTCTCAATCACTTTTTAATGGTTAGTGCTTTTGGTATTCTGTTTATGAGGACTTTGCTTAGCCCAAGGTCATAAAGATATATCTGGTTTCCTTTAGGAGATTCATTGTTTAACACATAAGCCTATGATCCATATAAAATTATTTTTGGATGCGGTGTGAAGTAGCCATGATTCATTCTTTTCCATTGACAAATCCATTCATGGCAATGTCATCTGACAGAATCACCATCATCCGTCTGTATTTAAAGGTACAGGTATCTGGTATTGAAGGCTTCACTTATCAATATCTTGTTGATGAGTTTTACATCAATGTTTATTAGACAAAAGTAGATTTTGCTTTCGTGCAATGACCTTGCAGGCTTGGGACTCAGGAGCAGGGTGAAGATTTGTTTTTGTATTCTTTGGAGAAGTCTGTGTGGCGATGAGTCAAGCAGCACAGCGCCCCTGATGCTAGTTCCTGTGGTTGGTGTGTTTGTGTGTCCTTTAGCCAAGGCCCTATTAGCTTAACGACTGTCTTAAAACAACTCTTTTGAAGTCTGCTGGTGTCAAGATCTCAAACTATGTTCTTTTCAAGATGGTTTTGACTAGTTCAATTCCTTGTAATTTTCATATAAATTTTAGAACTAACTTGTCATTTCTCTCTTGCACACACAAGCATGTTTCTGTTTTGATAAGATTTCTTTGACTGTAGATAGATTTGAAATGAATTGGCATTTTAGCAGCATCCAGCCTTTGTATTCACAAATATTCTATATTTGTGCATGTATTTAAGACTTCTTTATCTGCTCTCAGTAATGTATTGCTTTTCATTGTAATGGATCTTTTCCTCTGTGCTTGGCATTTTTGATGTCATTTAAGTGGCATTCTATTTTAAACTACATTTTCCAATTCCTTTTACTATTGTATAAAGAATTCCTTTTAACGTTTTAACCTGGTACCCACAAGAACTAACTAACTGTGACTCATATTATTAATTAGAATAATTTGTGGTTTCTTTTAGATGTTCTATGCATACAGTGCATGCAACCATTTTATACTGACAGCATGACTTCTTCTTCTGTCCTAAAAACTTATCTAATTTTATTTGCTACTCTTATGTTAAAAACGTTGAATATAAAGATAATGGATTCCTTATCTTCCTAACCTAAGGCAAAATTGTTCAATATCTCACCATTAAGTACAATGCTAAGCTGACATTTCATGGCTAGAATTATCAGCTTCAGACACTTTCATTTTGTTACCAATGTGGTAAGCGTTTTACCACAAACAGGTGTCTTTATATTTTATCACAATAGTTTTATGTATATATTAAGAGTATGCTTTTTTTTTATTAAAGTACTAAATTACAGTGATAGGTTTTCTTGTTAATGCAACTTTATACTACTTCTCTGCAATAATGGATATTTTATGCTGCTGTACTAGATGTATTAATATTTTAAGAGCTTTATATCAATTACAACAATTTTATTGACATATATAATTTTACTTATTTGTAGGTTTTGATATCAAAGATAAGGGAAGGCTTTTCCTTTTTTGTAGTTTTTAGAAATGTCCAAGAGACTGAAGGACAAGTTTGAACTGTTCTCTCATATGTGGAACCTGTAAGAATGAAATAAGGTCAACCTGGATATAGAAGAGGGACAAGGGACGGGGAAGGGTGCTGGGTAGCACCCAGTGGGACAAGAGACTGAGAAGGGTGCTGGGCAGCACACAGTGGGACAAAGGACGGGGAAGGGTGCTGGGCAGCACCCAGTGGGACAAGGGATGGGGAAGGGTGCTGGGCAGGACAAAGGTTTGAGAAAAGAGTAGATAGACCTGATCAAAGTACAGTGCATGTCTGTATAAAAATATCACAATAGATCTCATCCATTATAGAGGTAATATGCATCAATAATTGTAAATAAAAATAAAGATGCTAAAACAAGACCAAAAACATAGAGGAAGGTCTTTATGAACTTGCTATTAATATTGTATTATTATTATTATTATTATTATTGGTTTTTCAAGGTAAGGTCTTGCTCTAGTCCAGGCTGACCTGAAATTCACTATGTGATCTCAGGGTGGCCTCAAATCATGGCGATTCTCCTACCTCTGCCTCCTGAGTGCTGGGATTAAAGGCATGCGCTACTACGCCCAGTTCATTTTGTTTTTTAAGCATTTAAAAATATTTTATTTGTTTATTTATTTGAGAGAATGAGAGAGAGCTAGAGAGAGAGAGAGAGAGAGAGAGAGAGAGAGAGAGAGAGAGAATAGGAAAAGAGAGAGACATGCCACCTTGTGTATCTGGCTTTATGTGGGTACTGCTTAATTGAACTCAGGTATTACTGCTTTGAAGGCAAGCACCTCAATCACTGAGCCATCTTTTCAGCCTTGTTTTTGAGATGAGGTCATATGTAGCCCATGATGGCCTCTGACTAAGTACTCATGGATGAGCCCATAAACTTCTTATGTTAGTGCCTTTACCTTCCACATGCTGGGATTACTGACCTGCACCACCACACACAGCTATTTTTTTTTCTTATACGTTTGATAAAATTCATGTAGAAAAACCATCTGGATGTGGCTCATTCTTCATGGGAAGTTTTAAAGCTTAATTGAGATATAATTACCTTAAAATACATTTGATATGTTACATATTTGTGGACCTAATACATTCCCGAGAATGAACACAACCATCACCTTTGAAATTTTTACTACTCACCATTTTTTTGATCCCAGCCATCATCCTATCATTTTATGTTAGTTTGTTTTTCTTTTTAAAAAAATTTACTCATTGATTTATATGTGTATGTGTGTATACGTGTGTCATAGTATGTGTGTGGAGATCAGAGGATAACTTTGATATGTATCTGTGTGCCACCGTCTTTGAGATAGGTTTTCTTGCCATTGCAAACAAGCTAACGGAGTACAAACAAATGTCAGATAACCTAGCTAGTGAGCCTCAGATTCTCTTGATCATGCTTCTCATTGATAAAAAGCTGTCATAGGCATGTGGGGATCACAGATGCATGTGACATAGGTGTTGAAGAATTGTCCCCAGGGCTGGGAAGCTCTGTAAACAAGTGCTCATAACACCTGAGCTATCTCACCAGCTTTTAATTTACATTTATAACATTACTTGTAAATATATATGCATGCTTTGTTTCTTTCATTCAATATAAACATTTCAATACTCATCATTTAGGTTAATAGATTGTTACATTCTATTGATTAGTAATCTTCCACTGTATGGACATGTTTATACACTTACTTCTTCTTGGATTGATTCCCATCTCAGACTTTGAACTTTGTAATGTTTAAGCACTGTAAAGACTATGGGAACTTTTAAAGTTGGACAGAATGCATTTTGCCTCATGATATGGCTATGGAGCCTATTGGGGTCAAAGGTAGGTTATGGTGGTTTAAATTTCAAATGCCTCCCATAGACTCATGTGCATACTGGGATTTATGGAATTAGATACTTTATCAAATAAGGAGATTCTGAAAACCATACCTGGAAATTACTTTTAGCTTTAATATATTCTACATCTCTTGTTGATACATTTAAAAGTGTTTGGAGATTGAACAACACAAAAGTAAGAGAATATTAATAAATTCCGTTTATTTAACTATAAATCTATGTAGGCAGAATAAAGTTTTATTGATATTAATGTTGGGTAACTGGTGTTATGTTTGGACTTTTTAACAGTAAGTGAAAAGTTAGAGCAAGCATTCCAAAGTTCTGCTGGGCTTATTAATAATTTGCATACCAATATTGGTAGGAAACAACAGTCCCTAATTTGTCAGTTTGTTCTTATAGTGCCTATTTAATTATTTTTGGACATCTGTATTACTATTTCTGACAAGTATATTACCTCAAGATTTTGCTTGAATTTTCTTTTGTATATTTGTGATACAATAATTGCTTTTCACCGAGCAAGGTACATTTAACTGCTGTGAGTTTTTCACAGGAAAATTCATATTTATGTACCTTTGTTGTAGGTAACGATAACCTTAACAAATTTTGTATTTTTTCCTCAAATGTCAATCCATGAAAAATTATATTGCTAGATGTGTTCTTTTGTTACTTTGGATCTTAAACTTACATCTTAGGAACTGTCATGACATGTAATTTTGTGTAATTTTAAAGCTTTTATTTTTCTATTAATGGTGGCCATTCTTTTCTTTCTTTTTGCCCATGAACAATTCAGACCAGCAATGATAGAATAGGATGCTGCAGATGAAATTCATTGTTACCTGCTGCTGGGGCATTGCCACATTTCAAAAAGGAAAACATTGTCTCTCTGAATTTACTTTTCTTTCTAAATATTTTTAGGTAATTTATATAACTTTGCAACAAAGCATCGTGTGTGTGTGTGTTTGTGAGAGAGAGAGAGAGAGAGGGAGAGAGAGAGAGATCAGAGGTACAAATGATAAAAACGCTAAAAGGTACACTTTTTTAGGTATTTATACTTTCAGTATTCTTTTTTATTTTTATTTATTCATTTTCAAGGAGAGAGAGAGAGAGAGAGAGAGAGAGAGAGAGAGAGAGAGAGAGAGAGAGAGAGAGAGAGAGAAACACCAGGGCCACCACCTTGTGGGTCTGGCTTATGTGGGTCCTGGGGAATTGAACCGGGGGCCTTAGGCACTGGAGGCAATTGCCTTAACCGCTGAGCCATCTCCCCAGCCCAACTTTTAGTATTCTTAAGTGAAAGTATTTTCCTATTTAATTCTAGATTTGCTCAGTTCTAACTGCTTGAAGTTGTAACTTACTTTAGGAGTGTATTTTCAAACAGAAACTATGTAAGGACTTGTTCGAATGTTCTTATTTTATGAACTAATATCTTTCGTTTCTATCCCTGGGAGTTTCTGGGCTCACAATCTTTTGGACGTGTAAGAGCTATGTTGTATTTAAAACGACATATGCCTCAAATAGTTAAATTTTAATTCTTTTATATAAGTGTACAGTAAATACACAGCTTTTGTTCTTTAGAGCAGAGTATTTTTTAAGCTTGTACTTAGGCTTACATATATTAGTAGAATATTGAGGTTACATGGTTGTGAGTAGTGGAAAGCACAGGAAATGTGTCTCCACCACCCATTAAATTATTTAATACCTCTGTGTGGGCTCCACTTTGGTGCCTGGGATCGTCACATGAAACCGAGCTTGGTGTAAGCCCATCCCTCATAGCAAGTCAAGTACACTCCAGACAAGGAAACTGATTTATACTAGGCTGAGAATCCTAGCATATGGGGTAAAAATGCTGTTCCAACCAGCTATAACATGCTCCAATTGAACAAGTGACAAGAAAACCATGAAAAAGAAAATAATGAATATGTAATATCTCTCAGCCTTTGCTGTCTCTTAAGAGCATGTGGTGGTTTGAATGTATGACACCATGTAAGACTCAGGCATGTTTTTATTAAGATTAAACTCCCTATTTAAGGGAGCATGTCACTGGGGTGTGGCCTTTTAGTATTCAGAGCAGTTTCAGCTCTGGTTATTCATGTTTTCTGACTGTTTGGTGGTGTCTCTCTGCTATGGATTTATGGAAGTGAGCCAGCTTGTTCTGCAATAATGGAACTTTCCCTGAATCTGTAAGCCTAAAATAAACCCTTTCCTCCCATAAGCTGCTTTTGGTCAGATATTTGTTATTAGATATTTGTTCTAACAATGAGAAAAACTGCAACAGAACACATAGCCCAAGAAGACAGAGACATATGGAATGGCAGAGGTATGAATGACATTTTGGCCACCACAGGCACTGAAATATCTATCTATCTATCTATCTATCTATCTATCTATCTATCTATCATTTATCATCATCTATCTATTTATTTATCTATTATCTATATATCTGTGCAATTTTTCTCACTCTCTTCTCTTTGTGTTACATGGTAATACTGGGTTTTGGCTTCCGCTTGCCATGATGAAACTTCATTTTGAATCTGTAAACCAAATTAAATCCTTTATCTTTGATAAGCTGCTTCTGGCCTGGTATTTGTTCCCATTAATAATTAAGTAACTGATACATCTTTTAAAACATTTTGGTTTATATTACTTCTGTATTTCAAATAGTTGTTATTAGAGATGTGGATGTTGTAGTGGTTCGTCCTTGTTTTTTTATTTATTTATTTATTTTTTTTTACATTTAATCTGTACCTGGTTCATTGGTGTTTGTTGCAGTCAAAAGTAGTCAGAAGAGTTAAAGAAAGTGACTACATATTGCTAAAGTAATAGTCTTTCAAGACAAAATAAAAATTGGAAATAAATATATGGAATGACTATAGAATGTTAGTGAATGGATTTCATACAACAAACTGACAGATTGGACTACATCCAATAATAGTTGGCAAAATAAATATCTTACTCTCACCAAAATGTAGAACATAGGTGATGGTTTGAATGTAAATGTATGCCCCCCCCATAGTTTCAGGGATTCTTGATTGAGTTTTTTTCCTAAGTGTCCGTCAACTGGAGCCCTGCTGGGAAAGAGGTGGGGGTGGATCTTAAGCCCAGCACTCTAGGTGTGTAGAGAGCAAGCTTGAACTCTGGCTATTCATGCTTGCTGGTGCTTTTTTTTTTCTCTCAGCTATATGTGCTGGAGTTAATTGGCTTCTTTGGCCATGATGGAACTTCTCCTGCATTCTGTAAGCTTTAAATAAATGCTTTCCTCCTATAAAATGCTTTTGGTCAGGTGTTTGTCCCAGCAACAAGAAGGTAATAGCAACAAAATACAATTAAAAATAAACAAAGAGACTCCACAGTCTACCATAAATCAAATAAATATAACAGATATCAATCTCACTGATACAGCATACACATCCTTGTTAAAAACTCATGGAACTCTCTCTAAAATCGATCACACTTCAGGTCACAAAGCAAGTCTTAACAAATACAAAAGTATTGAAATAATTTCTTGTATTTCATCATACAATATTGGAATAAAACTAGAAATCAGCATGAGAAAAACTACATAAATTCAACAAATATATGGAGATTAAATAATACATTCTTGAGTGACTGGAGGGTCATTAATTAAATTAGGGAAAGCATTAAAAATTTCATATAATCAGATGAAAATAAAAGCACATCTTAGGAGAACCATTGGGATAGAGCAAAAGCAGTTCTAAGAGGAAATTTAATATATATGGTATGCACATTAAAAACAAAGCAGAGAAAGTCCAAATAAGGATGTACCTCATAACTTCATGGTCATCAAACTCCAAATCAGAAGGCATAAAGAAAAAATAAAGACTCAGGGTAAAATTAATGAACCATGCAA
The DNA here is from genome assembly GCA_004024765.1 of Zapus hudsonius. Lineage (NCBI taxonomy): Eukaryota > Metazoa > Chordata > Mammalia > Rodentia > Dipodidae > Zapus > Zapus hudsonius. The sequence continues at coordinate 24,500 of PVHP010017324.1, read as the reverse complement.
AGAATCTATGAAACAGTGTTCATTCTTTGAAAAAAATGCATGATCAACAAGCCTGTAGCAAACATAAAAGAAAGACAAGACTAGAGGATCATTAGGGAATATTTTGAAAATCTATATTTGAGAAAGCTTTAAAAATCAAGAGGAAAGACAAATCCCTAGACTACATGGCTTACCAAAATTGACCAAGAGGATATAAACAACTTAACTATATACAGAACAAGTAATAGGATTGAAGTAATGCAACAAAAATTCTTTGAACTGAAGACTCGCCCAGATCCAAATGGACATACTGTAGAATTCTACCTGACCTTTATAGAACTATCCTCATCTCTGCAAATGTTTCCATAAAACAGAAAAGAAAGGAGGAGGATATCCAACTGATTGGGGATGGGGAGGGGAGAAACTGGGGAATTGGGGATAACAACTCATTATTTGCCCACTGAATAATGCAACTCATTATGGACAATAAACATATATTTAAAAAGAAAAGAAAAGAAAGGAACCCTATAAAATTCATTCTATAAAGACTGCAATTCAAGGTACTAAACCTGGGTAAGAATACAAGAAACAAAATTACATAGTGATTTCCCTGATTAACATAGATATAAATATTCTTAATAAAATTATTGCAACTGAACCAAAAATATATTAAAAGGTTACATGCCATACATGATTCAAGTTGGTTTCATTCCAAGAATGAACCAATAGTTCAACATACAAAAACAATAATTATGGTACATGTATTAGTTATCTTCTATTGCTGGGACAAAATATTTGAAGGGAGAAAGAGTTTGTTTCAACTTACTGTTTCAGACATGACAGCAAAAGCCTGACATCAGGTGCTTGGGACAGCTGGTCACATTGAGTCGACAGTGAGAAAGCAGAGAGCATTGAATACTGCTGCTCAGTTAACTCTCTCCTTTTAGTACAGTCTAGGACCCCAGCCTCAGGTGGGTCTTCATTCCTTAATTAACCTAATTAGATAATCCCTCACTGGTATGCCCAGAGGCTGAACTGGTCTAGGAGATCCCTCAAGGTTATTCTAGGACGTCTCAAGTTGACAATCACTATAAACCATCACAGCACATAAAAAAACTCAGGGATAAAAATTACTTAATTAGCTCAATAGATACAAGAAAATCCTTTTAGTAACATTCAGCAATTCTTAATGATCAGAGCCCTGAAGAATCTAGGAATATAATGAGCACACTACAACACAATAAAGGCTATCCAACAAATCTATAAGCCAACATTACACTAAATGGAGGAAAAGTGAAACTGTTTCTCCTATAACAGGAATGGGATAAAGGTGTTCACGATTTCCACTCTTATTCAATATAGTTTTAGCCAGAATAATAAGTCAAGAGAGAGAAATAAAATGAGTAAATAGAGGAAAATCAAACCATTACCATTTCCTGGTGGTTTGATTCTATCCTTTAAAGACATTAAAGATTCTATCAAAAAATCTTAGATCTGATACATATGGTAACAGACTACCACATCAACACATACACATTAATAGATTTTGTATACACCAGTAATGAGTTTTCCAAGAAAATAATCATATTTACAATAGATTAAATAAATAAAAGACATAAGAATAACCCTAGCCAAGGAGATAAATGGTCTCTATAATAAAAACTTTATAGCATAGAAGGAATGAATTGAACAAAATAGAAGATGAAAAGACCAATTTTGTTGATGGGGTTGGTAGAATTATTATTGTGAAAATTAACAAAATAAATCTATTAATTTAATATATTCTTCATCAAAATTCTAATGGCTTTCTTCACAGTACTAAGGAAAAGTATTCTAAAATTCATATGGAAACACAAAACCTACAAATAGCCAAAGCAATCCTAAGCATATAGAATAATGCTAGAAGTATCATAATACCAGATCTCAAATAATACCACAGAGCAATAGTAATAAAACACATGTATTACTAGTACAAAACAGTCATGCTGACCAATAGAATATAATCAGATTGTTATATGCATGTAATAAAAATCCACAGTGAAGTACTTTATCATTTTTTACAAGATATGCTAACAGGGTCTTGGAGATGGCTTAGCAGGTATGAGGTTTAAGTATCTCTGAGTTTGCTCCTCAGCCAGGCTTGAAAATGCATGTCTCCAACCCCTGCCCAAGGTGTGTGGAGACAGGGGAACCACTGGTGCCATCTGCTGACAAGAGCTCCAGGTTCAATAAGAGTATTTGTCTCAAAGAAATAATGCAGAAAGCAATAGAGAAGGACACCCAACAGTCTCTGACCTCTACACAAATGTGCATGGAAATGTTTATCTGTTCACACATACTGCACACTACACACACATATATATACTAAAGTATTAAAAAATAAAGTTATGCTAATAAATATTGTAATGAGAAAGGATAATAAAAATTTCCCAAAGAAAAACACATTTTGCACCTCACATTTTATGATTCACTGTTTTTATTATACCATGTACAACTTTATTGGGTTTTCATTAACATCTCTAAAAATGAACCTTACATCACTTTACCTTAATCTTACTTTTATGTTAGCTTATTGAATGTTAATAATATCCCTCATATGTCTAAGAGTTATCATGGATATCTTATTAGTTAATGAATAAGAGGCCAGCTTGGGCTATGAACATATTACAGATCAGCCTAGGGTAGAGTGTGACCCTGCCTTGAAAAAAACATTCCATAAAAGCAAAAAAATAATAACAACAACAACCATAGAGAATTTTAGGCTTCACTTAGAACATATATTTTTTCTTATAGTGTCAGATCAGGTAGTGTGGGTGAAAAGTGAATAAGAAATAAAGGTCTTTGACCTCAAAAAGGAGATAATGATTATGGAATTGCTTTGTCGTTTTGAAACAGATATTTATATAAAGTTAGAGTTCTAAAGGCCCTCATAGTACAATATATTCACCTTGCAAATTTAAGTCCAACCAGAAGAGGCAGAGATCAAAGTAACAATTTAATTACTGATAAAAACTTAGAAATTGTCATTTTGATGTGCTTCTCAATGCTATATTCTAAAATTAAGCTTGCTGCCTTAGGCATAGGGATACCTAGTATGTTCAAGTTTCACCCACTGGGACAGATAACTTGCTTTAAGTCAGTCAGCAAAGAGGCTGAATACTTTCTTCAGGGCGAGGGATCAATTTAGGAGCAGTGCTGAATTCTGGCTCGTTTTGTGACAAGTTCGCCAATTGGACCAGTCACTGCCCCCTACACATCAGAAAAACAGTATATTGCTATTATTTTTTTAATTCATTAATTGTCAATAATTAGACACACAATATGAACAAGTCTTGTGTTGGTATCCCCATTTCCTTTGACCCTGGCCCCAACTCATTGAGGGTCCTCCTCAGTGGGATTGCTGGAATGGTCCATGGGTTGGGGTTTATAAATTGCATGAGTTTTAACCTGTTTTTGTGTGTTTATGTGTGTTGTTGTTGTTGTTGGGGGTGGGGGTGCAATGTTTCTGGATATTCTCCCCCACCATAATTCTTACATTTTTTTCTGCCACCTCTTCTGCAAATTTCCCTAAGTCATGGTGGGTGAGTTTTAAGCTTTCTTTATTGTTTAGTTCTTCAGAGTCTCTGGATTTCCGTTGTGGACTATTTTGGGCATCCTTAACGTGTTTCTCACTTATACTTTCCTTGCTATGGAGGTAGTTCTTTTGCTCATCTCATCACTTCCTTAAAAGTTTCTTTAGGGCTCTAGATTGTGAGTTAGGGGTGGTTCATCTCCTGGTTGTGTATTCCCTGTCATCTCAGGTCCTGTTGGTGGGATTAGGTTGTTCACGGATTTTGTTGCTTTTTGGAAAATACAAACAAAATCTCCAATGGAGAGTGAGATCAGTATTGGTTAAATGAGACAAACATTGTTGATTTGGTGAGATTTCAATGGGTGTGGCCTTTCTGTAGGCTTATGGTTACTGGGGACTTCCCTTTGGAGATCAAGATCTTGGTCTCCATATGAGTTTGCTTTGGATTCCAGTATCACTTAAGGGTTCCTTGTCACTGAGTGGATCTCTTAGCCAATTATTGGTTACCCACATAGGTTGAGTGTCACTATTGCACAGATGGGCCCTTCATGTCTTTTCTGTGTCATATAGCAGTGTGTTCTGCATTCTCAGGCCATCAGTTGATGTTGTATAAGGATGTCCCCTGCTTTCTAAAGAATATTGGCCCACTAAACAATGTAACTCATTATGGACAATAAAAAAAAAAGAATATCGGTGGTCTACTTTCCCTGGCAGCTCATGTCACACCTTCCAGCACTACACAGGCTACCATCTGGGAGCTGTTTTTGTTTCAAGATTCAGTGAATCTTGGTGTTATGTGACAGCAGTCTGTGGTATCTTCAGCAATAGGGACTTATCTTTTGTCTGAGGTGGGTAGATGGCTAAGTGGTTAAGGCACTTGCCTAAAATGCCTAAGAACCCCAGTTCGATTCCACAATATCCATATAAATACTGATGCACAAAGTGGCATATGCATCTGGAGTGCATTGCTATTATTTTGAAGATGAGGAAAAGTGTAAAAGAAAAGATGGACAAATTCAAGCCTATGAAAAAGGAAACTATAAAGTCAGAAAATATAGATTCCCATGAGACAAATTCATATTCCATTGAAGATCACCTTCCTCCAATCTATCAGTCTTATTTCACAACTTATTTCACTTACTTAGAACACATATATCTATTCTTTAAAGCTCCTTCTTTTCTCAAATATAATAATGTTTATTAAAAATAGAATAGAAAAAGTTTTTATAGAGTTATGCATTGTAGAATAATATATGTATTATGATGATCTATATCAATCTATCTATCTATCTATCTATCTATCTATCTATCTATCTATCATCTATCTCTATCATCTATCTATCTATCTATCTATCTATCTATCTATCTATCTATCTATCTATCTATCTATCTATCTATCTATCTATCTAATGATCTATAAATTGAAGTATGATCTCACTCTAGCTAAGGCTGACCAGGAACTCACTCTGTAGTCCCAGGCTCTCCTTGAACTCACAGTGATCCTCCTAGCTTTGTCTCCTGGGATTAAAAGTGTGTACCACCATGCCAAGTCTACAATATGCTTTTAGTTATTTTTTTCTGGATTTTGTTTTTCCAGATAGGATCTTTCTCTAGGTCAGGATGACCTGGAATTCACTATGTAGGTAGTCTCAGTGTGGCCTCATATTCACAGAGATCCTCCTACCTCTGCCTGTGCTGACATTAAATGCATGTGCTACCATGCCCAGCTGTCAAAAATGTGCTTTATTTTATGTTTTTTATTTACTTGTTTGAGAGAGTATGAGTGAAAGAGAAAGAGGCAGAGAGTATGGACATACCAGTGTCTCCAGCTGCTGCAAATGATCTCGAGACGCATGTGCCATGTGGGTACTGGGAAATTGAACTTTGGCCCTTCTGCTTTGCAGGCAAATGCTTTAACTGCTAAGCCATCTCTCCAGCCCAGCAAGATGCTTTTTTGTGTGTGTGGTTTCTCTGTGTATATAAACAAATGTATTGGAAATGGAAAGAGGAAGTGACAATAAGATGTTCAATGTGACCCATTTTAGGAATTATTATGGGTGATTATTAATATGTTATGTACTTTTCAGTATTTTTATTTGTTATGAAATAGTGGACACTTAGCCTTTCCATTTCTATGAATATTATAAGGCAAATGGTACATGAATGCTTTGTCCATGAGTTAAGTAAGCACCTCATCATAAAATTATTGAAACATGAATTTGATCCCTTAGTTACTTTGTTAGTAGCCTTGATATATCTTTTGAAGGTTTTTCTTTTTTCACATGGATCTATTTCAAACCACATTTTCAGTTCAATTTGCCCATCTTTCTTTTAAAATTTCCCTTCATCTTTAGCAAGGACTCTACAACTAGATTAGGGAAGTTTCCCCCCATTTTCTTTGAGTTACAATGGTTTGGACTTTCTACTTGAATTTTTATTTTAGAATGCTTACTCATATGAGGCATACAAAATTACTTCCTTAAGACACCAAATTTCATAGCATCTTTTATTGAATAATCAGTCATTGTAGCTTCATTATGATGTCCTAAACCTCTGCATGTAATTGTATTTATTCCTTATTTTATATTTTGTGTCAATTTTTCATTTTTTCCTTGACAAAGTACCACACTTTTAAAATTATGATGCTTCATATATCTTAAAATATGGTTAGTGAAATTCCATGCTTAACATTGAGTTGAGAGACTGATGCTCTATGGCAAAGATCACACATAGGCCCATCGTTCTTTTTACAACTACAGCTTTCCTTTGTTTCAGTCAGTATTATAGCTTTCACCATCTTGGAATGATGCCACTAAAAGTGACATTCAGTCTGGACTAGGACACAATTGATCTTTCAATTATTGGTAATCTTGGAGGCAGGTGAATTTCAAATAATAGAAGAGGTCTTGATTGACTACTTCCTTTTGCAAAACTAGCTGTGTGTGTTCATGAGCAGAACGAGGAGCTTAGGAGAAATGACATTGTTCCTTATGCTTTGCTGAAATATATTTCCATTATCTCCTTGGACTGAGAAATCTTATCTTTTTCCTAATTACAAGCATGTATCATATTAAACATATGGCATGCAATGCAAATTTTATCTCTGTGTAGGTGTATGCTATGTAAAAATCACAAAATAGATTATTTCCAATACTGTGGGAGCTCAAAATTTATTCCACAACATAGATCTTTATTGTTATGAACTTTTTTAACACATTGCAAAAATAACTTTCTTACTTGACTGTACTGGTAATTTTCAGCATACTAACACCCTTGGTCAATGGCTAATTTTAACAATATTTATATGCTATTTTAAGAGTTTTATAATTAGAAATAGATGAAAATAGCTCTAAAATGTAAGCATCTCATCTAGGGTCACTCTATGTTTATTTTTGTTTTTGTCCTTTTTAAGTATAGTGGTTGGCTACGACTTAATTTATTTTGTTAGAATATGTCCTAAGGAATTGCAGAGTAAGAAAAAAGATGTGGTGGCTTGAATATCAAATTCCCCTCATAGGATTATTATTTGTTTCCATACTTAATCCCCTGCTGTTGGTGCTATTCTGGAAGGTTGAGGAACCTTTAGTATGTGTAGCCTTGCTAGAGGAAGTATTCCCATTCTCTCTCTCTCTCTCTCTATATATATATATGATATTAGTGATATATAATATATTATAATAATATATATTGTATATTTAATATATTTTCTTTCTGCATGCAAATAAATAAATAAGACATTTAAAAAATAGTGACATAGGATTCAAAACTATGAACCTTTAATTTCAAATAAAAACTGTAGATCTGTGACAGTTGGGATTTGGGTAGTTGATGACTATTCAGTTTTGTGATTCTTCCATGTCTGTTGCCCACAGAAGCAGAGTTCCGGATGTATGTGTGTATGTATGTATGTGTGCCTAGATATTCATGTGAGTGCTGGGGAACTGAACTCAGGATGAATCAGGCCCTCAGGTCCTCATCATTGTGAACCAAGCAGTCTCATGTGCCCAGTTCCCCAGAGATTGAAGTGGCCAGCTATTTGACTTCTTTGTGTTGAGGGGTATTGACTTCAGTCTATTTCACCTGCTCACATGTCTTTTAAAGCTGGCCTGATTTCTCCTTTTTGTAGTCCACAACATGCTCACACCAATAGGCACCAACACTAGCATATGGACGGTGGTTCTTCCGTCTAGTCAGGTATGAAAGGCATAGTTTATTCCATGACCACTTGCATGATATCTTCCCTTGCTTTAACTTTAGCCTTTTTTCTTCATGTTCTGGATGTCTCTCTTTTCAACTTACGGCAAGTGAATTAAAAAAAAATCTATTCTGACAACCTTTGATCATTAACCTGAGCACTAATCCTTTAGAATTAATGTAAGTGTGGAAACATTTGTATTCATTTTATTTTACCATTTCTTTTGTCTTGCTTGAATTCTGTATTCAATCTTTTCACATCATCTAATGTAGTGATTAAATGTATATTTTATCTATAGCTTTTCTAGGTTGTAGTTTATGTTTTTATTCATTTAGTGGTTATTAATCCTTACCAAAGAATATTTCCTTTTGCTCTTCCTGGATAATAACAAAGACATATCTTTAAGTTAATTCATCTCTTTTCTTTCATTTTATACCACTGTTTCTTTATACTACAAAGTAATTTTATTTGAATTTTGCATTAATAAGTGTGATATACCTAGGGCTGCTGTAACAAAGTACCAAAAGCATGGCATCTTAAGATAATGGAAATTCAGTCTTCCAAAATTTTGAGACTAGAGGTTAGTAATCAAGGTCTGGTGTAGTCAAGTCCTCTCTGCAGCCTCTGGAGAGCATCTTTCCTTGCTCTTCCTGTTTGTCTCTTCTTGTCCATCCTCTTTCCAGTGAATCCTGTCTTTCCAACTAGTCCCTCTTCTATTTTTATGTCTCTTTTACCCTCTTCTACCACCTGCGAAAATACGTTGAGGAGTCCAAATTATGAAGACCACTCTGTTGTCATGAATGTAATCACCACTGTGTCTGTAAGAGAACTTTTGAAAGCATTCTCCCTTATTCTTTGGTTCTTACCTTCTTTCTACCAACTCTTCTGTAATGTTCCCTGAGCCTTGGAGGTCATGGCAGAGACATCTTTTAGTGCTGAGTACTCAACTGTCACTTCTTCTCAGTGTATTGATGAGTTTTGGGTCTCCCCAGGAGTCACTGCCATCTGGAAAGAGGCTTCACTAACCAGAAGTGAGAGCAGCACTAATAAGGACATAAATATTTACAGGACATTTTGGTGGACATAATATATCCATTTAGCTAACAGTACTATCTTCCCTTCTCAGACTTATGGCCTTCCCCACCATAGGCTTTCTCTAGGTTTTTAGTAGCTGGAGCAGGCTTGGAATTCAATCAGAGAGCCATTCTTGGTTTCTAGGGCCCAGGAGTTCCTTAGCTCATGCCTGTAGAGTTTCAGACTCTGCTTCTATTTTCACACAGTTTCCTGTTTCTCTCCTCTTCTTGTATTTGGATACAAGTCATAGTGGCTTAGGGGCTCATCTTCCTTCATTATGATCTCTTAATTAATTGAATCACCAATGCTTTTATTTCCAAGTAAGGTGATTTTCTGCATTACTGGAGCTTAGGTTTTCAGTTTATTTTAAGTGGACATGGATAGCATAAAAATCAGTTAATTATTAAGACTTGCTTATTTATTTTTTTCCTTTTTTACATATGTTGGTTAAAACACTCATTTTTTTCAAAACTGTTGTATATTTTATTGTCATGAAAAATATCTTGATGATATTTTTCTGTGTATGAGATACAACCCTGCTGGCCATTTCATTTACAGTAGTGATGATATTATTCCCACTTTATCAGTGCTTCCATTGTTATGATTCATAGACAAATATAAATTAAAATCTCTGGATGTTTTTATTTTTCTGGCATCCTTTAATTAGGACTGTCCCTTTGTCTTTTGGTTTTTGGTAATCCTACTTTAATGCTTCTTTATATGGAGTTTTTACAAATTCTATATGATGTATGCATGTATGTATAAATTCATGCATTCATGTATGCTTCATATTCTTTACACTTGAATCTGTTGGGCAGTATTTCCCATAGATTTCAAAATCTCTTATTTATTTGTTTCCAAATACTGACTCTTTACTTTTATAATTCTTGCCCTCTTCAAGAGTGTAGTTAATGCATATCAAAGATTCTGTGTATTTTATCCTCTTCTACTTTTTAAATCTAACTTACCAATTTTCTATGTGGCTTTGTCAAAAAAAATTTACAAAGCATTTGCTTAAAATTCTTAATTTCAGAATTTTAGTTATTATACCTTAAATGTGATTATTAAGAGACATATATGTTTAAGAAAATAGTATCTAAATCATAAAAGGCATCCAGGTCAACATCAAGTCAGTTTGAGCATGGCTCAAATTTGGCAAAAGCAGTTTGTACATTTATGGAGACCTCTCATAGCCATATTAATGCTTCAGGCCAGGTAGGAAAGGCCAGTCCAATAACTTAGAGTGGAGAAAGCCTCTTGCATAAGCCACTAAGGTCAACTATTGTTTTAGTTTAGATATTGATTGACTCCTACTGGCTCATGTGTGAAAGGCTTGTTCCCCAAAGTTGTGCTATTGGGAAATAGGGACTGAGCTCATTTATGAAATTGCCTCAAAGGGATTGTAGGCCCCTGCTGTCTTTTTTTTTTCACTTCAGTCCCTTGCTCATGATGGGAGCAGATTTTCTCCTAAGCATTCTCCCACCATGATATGTTGACCAGTACAGGACCAAAGCGGATGGGGCAAATCATTCATGGGATGGAGCCTGCAAAACAGTGAGATAAAATAAGTCTTTACCGGTTAATTATCTTAGGTATTTTGTCATAGGGACAGAAAGCAGACAAGTACAAATCAGTACCCACTGCAAACACGAGGGAAGCATTGGTTAAAATACCAGATATTTTTTTTTCGCCTGCCAGCAAAATTAATCAAATAAGAAGCAGTAAAATATTTCTTTTGGAAAAATGAGTACATAGCAATAGAAAGTAATAGGATCTCTTCTTTTAAACACATGTTGATTTTCAAAATGCTTCATGATGAATGTAAGACTGCGTTTATGTGCTAGAATACAGTCAAATCAAAACCAATTACTTAAATTAAGAGTAATGATATTTGAGAATGTGGAAGATTTGGTTTGTTACATATCTGTTAGAAATCTTTAGGTCTTTTTGGCATATGTGTGATACTTTTATATCATGCAAATTATAATTTGGCTCTCCTGAATTTAGGAATATTTTAAAGTCCTTTAAAGGGATTATACTTAAACTTGAGTTTTATTAAATGAGCACAATGTATATGTGTTTATAGTTTTATGACATGGGATTTTTAAATAATTTATATGTGTATTTGTATCTTTATGACAAAGGGTTTTTCAATAATTGTATAATTTCTAATGATATTTTGTTCACAGCCACAGGAGATGTGTAAAAAGAGTTTGTAAGTTTTTTTCAGGTCTCTTATGATGTTCACTGTTTCTTTGTGATCTATAGACACATCTTACTCCTCCTCTGGAAGTACACCCTATTTGTGTCTATAACTATTTCTTTATCAAATTATACCCAGTCTATCCAATCACTATTTTATATTTTTCAAGGAAATGATGCATGCTTAATTAAAACCAAGCTCAAGGAGAACAATCAGAGCAGATGATAAAGAGTCAATCTTGAGGATTTAATTTCTTGATAGCATTCTTTAATGGTAATGTCTGCTAATATCTAACAGATTACAGGAATGCATGTTAACACCACTTTAATATTTTGTCCTAAGAAATGACACCATCTGTCATGACTGAGATAAGGCTGTCAAGTTTAAGTATATCTTTATTGGTAAATTTAAACTAATGAAGAAAGGAAACCCAGAGATACCATGAACCATGGATATAGGTGCTCTGATTTTAGAAGTATGCAGTATTCATTTTTAGTTTTAGTGACAGTTGCATGAACATTAAACATCAGTTCACATTTAAAGAAACAATTGCAATTGAGCATATGTCCCTTCTGGGCTAACAAATCACAAAAAGATGGTTTTCTGGGGTATAACATTTGCAAAATTTGCCATGTCACTTTTTGGGGGTTGAATCATCACAAAGCCAGAGGATAGTGCTAGCTAATGATATTAGCAATAGCTGATCACTCTAACCCTGCTTTGTGCAGAGTGTTAATATGGTGTGGGCTTATTTTGGCATGGCCTACTAATGTTATTTTGACTTTAAGTTTTTTTGCACAAAATATTGAGAAGTCTGGCATAACTCTGATGGGTATGCCTTTATATGTGATTTGTTGTTTTGCTCTTGCTGCTTTTAGAACCCTCGTCTTGCTTTCAATGTTTTGGGTTTTAACTACAATCTGTCTTGGGGAGTTTCTCCTTTGGTCCAGCCTGTTTGGTGTTCTATGTGCTTCTTATATCTGGATGGGATTCTCTTCTGTTATATTGGGGGAATTTTTCTCAATAAATTTTTTTTTTTTTGATTTTTCGAGGTAGGGTCTCACTCTAGCCCAGGCTGACCTGGAATTCACTATGTAGTCTCAGGGTGGCCTTGAACTCACGGCGATCCTCCTACCTCTGCCTCCCGAGTGCTGGGATTAAAGACGTGCGCCACCACTCCCGGCTTTCAATATTTTTTGGAATATGTTTTCTATGTCTTTGGCCTGGGTTTATTCCCCCTCTGGTATCCCCATGAACTGGAGGTTTGCAATCTTTTTTGAACATATCCAAGTTTCTGTTATCCCAATCTTTTTTTCTTTTTTGTCTTCCACATCTGTGGTTCTATCTTCCAGGTTATTAACTCTGGTAATGAGGGATTCTAGAGATGTTTTAAATATCTCCATTTGATTTTGGTTTTCCGATAGAGCTTTTTGCATCTCTTTGTTGAGTTGCATTTTCATTTCAAAGGTTGTCTTACTTAATGCTTCCTTGCTCTCATTCTTGTATTTGATTATGTCTTCATTTAGTTTAGCCAGATGATTCTTGAGCTCCTTTGATGGCTGGTTTGCCTTTACATCATTTACTGTTCTACCAAAGTCCATCTGTTTTTTTCCTCCATTGTATTGAGCCTGGTGGCGTAGCTTGCAAGCTGATTCTGCATATTTTCACTTACTTTGTCAATTTTTCTTTCAATTCCATTAATAATCTGGATATAGAATTCATGCAGAGAAGTCTTGAACATGCCATCTCCTCATGGGCTTACCTCTGTGCTCTTTATTTGATATTTTCATTGTTGACTTCCATAGTGGGGCTAGATGAACTTGGTATGGGGCTCTCCACCTTGGTGTTCTTCTTGAATTATAATCTGCCCATGTTCAGGTGAGAGATTCAATTTTACCCAGGCCTTCAGCAAAAGCTGGGACCTCATATGAGATTTTGGCAAGTGCTGGTGAGGTATTGACATTTGCTTGGTTCCTCTGGTATCAGGAAATGAGGGAGTTGTTCAAACCTTCAACAGCAGTAACAGGCTGAACTTTGAAACCCTGGGTCAGTGGGCAGTGTCATCAGGTGCATGGGCTGGTGTGGAGCCAATGCGCAGCTCCCTCACATGGCCTCTTCTATGGCAGGGGGTCCCAATGTGCAAGGGCATGTGGGAGTTCTGTTGCAGGTCTAAAACTTTGCCTCATCTGGGGTCAAGGGATAAATGGGCAGAGCTGCGGGTCTGGTGTGGAGCAGAGAGGCTGCTTGCTTACCTGGCCTGGATTCTGGGGTCAGTGTGCTTAGTCCTGGGTTGCAGGGGCTGGTGGGGAGCCAAGGCACAGCTCTTTCACCTGGCCTTGCCTAAGGTCGGGGATCCAAATGCACAAGGGTGGGTGGGAGGTCTGTCACAGGTCACAAACCTTGCCTCACCTGAGTTAAAGGGCAGAGCTGCTGGTGCTGCAGACTGGTGTGGAGCAAAGCAGCTGGTTGCTTACCTGGCCTGGAACCTGGAGTCAGTGGGCATGGTTGTGGGGCACACTAGTTGGTGGGGAGCTAAGACATGGCTCCCTCACCTGGCCTTGCCTAGCTTTTTATTATTCTTAACTGAAAGAAAAGATAGCAGTTTTTTGAAATAATAACAATATATTTGATTTATACATTAGTGTATATACAAAATAAATGACAGCAAAGATACAAGTTGTGATGATTAGGCTTTGTTGTCAACATGATCTTTTTAATTATCTTGGGTGGATCTCTGAGGATGTTTACAGGAAGGCAGCCTCTCAGTAGGGGGCAGGATATAAGGAACCTCAGGAGAGCTAGAAATGAACATCCCTTCCTCTGTGGGCAGTTCAGTAAGGAAATTCCAGAGACTCAGGAAGTCATTAAGTCAGGGATTGCAAGGCTATTATTTAAGGAAGAAGGAGATTTCTCTCTCTTAGCCCTCCTGCCCATTTGCTATTGTGTGTGTGTGATGTTGGTGATGGGTTTCTCTCTCTGTTTGGACCTGTGAAAGAGGCCCAGTCTCTTTTACTGTTATGGAACTACCCCTGTATCTGTAGCTTCAATAAATCATTTCCTACCATGAATTGTGCCTGGCTTGGATATTCATCCCAGTGGCTTGTGGCTGACTCTGACAGTTTTGGTACCAGGAATGGGGTAGAGTTGCTGAGATGAATCTGACTATGTAGATTTTGGTCTCCTGGAAATTGTGTGCTGGAGCAATGGATATGGACTTAGTACTTTTAACTTTTAAGATGCATTCTAGAGTGGTAAGCAAAGTTTTATGGACTATTCTGGTGAAAATTTGGAAATGCTGTGTGTAGAGGGAATTGCATTTGGAGGCTTGGCTTGTGAACTTTCTAAGGGGGAAGAGTGACTGCAGAGAACTTTGTTGGAAAGTCATAACTGGAGTAAAGGATGACGGTGCTCTACTGCCCATGGCCAGAGAGCTTGATCAAGGTTGAATTTAAGAAATGGACTGTTGTGTTTGGCTAATGATTTGAAACTTAGAATTTAAGATTTAAGGTTGAAAAAACTCAAATTAAGTTTAACTTACTGGCAAAGATACTGATATAGGTTTACTGAAGCTGGTATTGTCATTTAGCAACCCTAAAGAAGATAGTCTAACTGAACTACATTGAAGCAATGGAAAGAATGCCTGAAGTTTCTCCACCCAGGATGGACTGAATGATAAGACTATGCAAAGTCTTTTGAAAAGAAGTAGCTGAAAGGAAGAAACCTGCTCTTCAAAGGCACAATTTATTTCATCTCTGACTTAACAACATGGCTGTGTTCTACACACCTGGCGTTGCTTTTGGAAGCATAAGAAATACATGCATGGAATGGGTCATTAATTGCACACAGTTCCAGGAGCCACTGCTGAGATGTGGTATATGGAATAGGGCATGAAGTCTCGGATCGGCAAGTGAAGCCATTGGAAAATGGACTGTCGTTTGCAATGGAGACCTGAAGATGTTTTGGATATACTAGGACTGCAAAGGTTGGCTCAGGACGGAATTTGTTCTCAGCTATTCAGCCAAGCTGGAGGGATGGAATTGGAAAATACAGAGAATGTCAGTCACTGATTGTGATATTGGACTTGAACTGCAGATGTTTGATGTTTGCCTAATGGTTGTTGAGTTTGCATTGGTCCAGTCTTGTTATGCCTCAAAGAAGTTGGAAATGTTTACTTTGTGCCTTTATATGTAACTTGTTTTGATTTTACAGAACTAACAGTTAAGGGAACTTGCTTTGTGTGGGGGGAGATTATGCATTTCTGGTTATACATGAGACAGTTTTACCGTGTTAGGTGGAATTATGATCTTGTTCCTGTTTTCATTTGGAAATTAAGTATAATGCAAGGAAATATGGTTTGATATCAAGTTGAGAATGAGTGGACTTGTGATGGTTAGGGATTTTTTTGTCAACTTTATCTTTTAAATTACCTTGGTTGGGTCTCTGAGAATGTTTACAGGAAGGTAGCCTCTCAGTAGTGGGCAGCATATAAGGAAGCTCAGGAGAGCTAGAAATTAACATCCCTTCCTGTGTGGACAGTGCAGTAAGGAAATTCCTGAGACTCAGGAAACAGTCATTAAGTCTGGGATAGGGCTGTAAGACCTTGCCCTAAGGGTGTAAAAGGGGGAAGGAGATTTCTCTCTCTTAGCCCTCCTGCCAGTTTGCTGTTCTGTGTGGTGTAGGTGATGGGTTTCTCTCTCTGTTTGGACCTGTGAAAGGGGGTCAGCCTCTTTCGCTGTTATGGAACTTCCCCTGGATCTATAGCTTCAATAAATCATTTCCTCTCATAAATTGTGCCTGGTTTGCAGATTCATCCCAGGGGTGTGTGTCTGACTATAACACACATGTGTATGAATTTCATAAATTATACAATATGATTCAGGTCCTCTGCTTCTTTGATTATGTTTCTGTTTTATGATCTGTTCCCTTTTGAAAATGTGGAATTGAAGGCCAGTAAGAATACTGTATTGTTGTCTATATCTTCTTAGATCTATTAGTATTTTCATTACATACTTAGGTACTCTGATATTGGCTGTGTACATATTTATAATTCATATATCTTGATTAGTTGACCCTTTCATTATTATATAATGAGCTGCTTGTGTCTTGTGACAACTTCTGATTTAAAGTCCTCTTTAGTATTTATAAGCTTAGCCACCAACTCTCTTTTGGTTACTATTTACATGGACTAGCTTATTCCATTCCTTTATTCTCCATCTATAGGTGGCCTTAAAGCAAAAATTATTCTTGTAGTAGCACATTTATGGATCTTTTTTTATTCAAATTCATTCAAATTATGCTATAACATTTGATTAGTGATTACCAGAGATTCCTTCCCACCTTTATTCACTTACATTTAATTTAGTCTTTTGTGATTTGTCTTTTAATTTGGTATTCTTATTGAGATACAATTAATGTCATATTGATAAACCATAGTTCACTGTTATCATTTTGTAAATTATTTTGACCATTTTATAATTCCTTTGTGCATTTATTCTTTTTTTGATGCCTGTTAGAATTCAGTGATTTTCACATGTATCCATTTGTATGTTGGCTAGAGTTGTTTCTTTGAGTTGATAATAGGGTTTATATCAGTAATAGTTGTAACAATCTCTTTTAAACTAGTATCAACTTAACTTTAATCACATAAAAACTTCTACATCTAGGGCCTGGGTAGTTAACTCAGATGGTAAAATACTTAAAGCATAACGACCTGAGTTCAAGCCATGGAACCCACAAAAAAGTGATGACCATGATAGTATTTGCCTGTATTACAGGTGCTGTGGAGTAGGAGTCAGGTCCGTCGTGGCCAGCTAGTCCACAGTCTAGTCTAATTGATGAGCTGGCCAATAAGAGACCCTGCATCAAAACAAGAAACAAGTGGGCAGTGTTCTTGAGGAACAACACGTGAGGTTGTCTTCTGGCCTACACACACACACACACACACACACACACATGTTCATGTGTTCAAACAAAAACACATGTATGTGCACACACACACACCTGAGCATGCATACACATACACATATTCCTATAATGTTCTACATATTTATTTTGTTTCTTTTACTTTTCCTTACTATTAACACCGTAATTCACAACCTGTTTCCTTAAGTAATTACTGTAGAGGTATTTTAATAGTCATCTTTTATGGGACCAGTATCTTAAGTGTATTAATGTATTCTTAATTTGCCCAAAAACTTATCTGTGAGTAACTTTCATAGTTTTTACATGTTCATATTGCTGTAGTTATTATTTGGTTTCAACTTGAAGAATTCCTTTAGCTCTTCTTATAGAGCAGTGGAAGTTGAGATGAAATTCCTCAAAGACTTTTCCCTTCCTTAACTTCATTTGTGAAAGATGGTTTTTCTTCTTTTTCTTTTCCTCTATCACGTTGACTGTATCATCCTGACCTGCCTGCACAAGGACAAATATTCTGTAGGTGATGACTAAGTGCCAGTTTTTAGTGACCCTGTGCCCCAACCTGTCAGTTTCATAAGAGCTTCATAGTTTGTTGTTTTTCTTTATGTCTTGTTAGGTATTAGGATAGCTCCAGGGGGGCTATAACTGAGTTAATTTCTGCCCCCCCCCTGCCATGAGGAGATCTAGAAAAGTACAAACTTGATAGATCCTTCAGTCTAGTGTGGATCATGTTCTGATAAACCCCTAGTAGATTAGGCTCTGGCAAAGTGGTTTCTCTTGAAGGCAGGCCTTATGAAGGAGAGATGTTTCTAATGCTCTTCAGACCAATTTCTTCTTTCCTCCACCTGTTGGAGGCTAGGGTGAGGACTTGGTAGAGCTCCTGAAGGTAAAGCTCACAGAAGTGTTTGGCTCCACAAAAGTTGGTTTCTTGGAGCATCCATCTTTCACAATGGTCTGCACTGACCTTCCGTTGACATGAATTATCATTCATGTTTCTTAGCTTGGCTCCTATGACACTGGGTTTTGGCTTTGATAAATTGTCATTCTTTTCATTCAATTTTCTTTGTCTCTTGAATTTTTGAAGGCAGTAGTTTGGTCAGTGACTTCTCTTTTCTGACAGATCTGAGAAGAATTGCTCATTGTAAAAGTTGTTTAGCATTCTTACCAGTTGTCAGAATGGAATGCTGGCATCAGTACTCCTTACAAGTCACATTGTAAAACTGAAATTCTTACCAGTACTTGTCTATCCACCTTTGGTCTCAGGGTTCTAAGAGAATACTCTTGCAATCCTCAGTTTAGAAATTTGGAAACTCTTGCAAAAGAATTTGGGAATTGTTTAGGGACTCAGAAGTCTAGGAATACATATTGTGGATATTTTTCACTAAACTCCCCTGCTTCCTTTCACACTAAAGAGAATTGGATTTCTAAGTTATTTTTTTCTAGCTTTTAAAACTTTATTACTATCATCTCCTGTCTTTGCTCAGTTCTCTGGATTTATTCTTTACTCTAATGCTTAATGGAGTTTAGGTGAGAAGTGAGAGCTAAACTCCTTTTAATCTTCTGTCTACTTGAAAGTTGATTCCAAATTATGTTTTAATAATTTAAACATTACAATCAATAGTTTAAATGTCATGTAGACAGATTCCAGGAATAATATTGCAAGAACTGGCATAAACTAATATGATTAAGAAGAGTAATAAGTATAATTCAATATGGACATAATATGACTTGTTTTAAGAATTGTATAAGTTGGAAGTGCCAGCAGGAATGATTTTGTTAATTTGTTACTATTATAAGTAAACTCTACCATCAATTACAGACTTCCTATCCAATATCTATTGATGTATATCATTTATGAAATATTTATTGATCTCTTACTATGTATTAAGTGTGGTTTAAGGACAGAGCATAGATATAAAGAGTGACTCACATTTAGAATATATTAGATATCTGCATACATAATTATAATAAACTAAGTGAAAAGTAAGGGTTCCCTTGTTTCCTCAGGCTGCATGTTTCAGAACTTGTAAGTGTTCAGTAGGTTACAAATTTTTTAATCTTCCCTCTGTTTCACTCTGTTTATAGGGCTCTTTACTCATCCATACTGCTTGCAGGGCACTTTCATGACTAGTTTCCTTTAGTCCCAAAATCATTAAATAAAAGGCTTTTCATTTAGCACACTCTATTTGATTGCCAAGAGGGCACAGCACACACCTCCCATTCCTGCTGCATCTCCTTGCTCTGACCTTCCCTCTGCCCCATTTCAAACCGTGTGAACCTCTCACTGGTCCACTTCATGGATCACTGGACTTCAGTTCTACTGCAGGACTCTTCAATCTTTAACTGTCTCCTTAAAATCGTCTGGTTTTATAATGTACGGCAAGTCAATTTTCCTCAGTAAATTCTGTTTTTTTTTTTCAATTTGTAAAGTCTGGTATCAGGGTGTTAGTCTAAGTGGGATAACATAGTTGTTTTAATAGAATTAGTGTTTAATATCCACATCAGTTTTCTCTGGTTCACAGGCTCTTCATGTTGTTCTTCATGGAGCCACTTCCCATAGTGTGTGTGTGTGTGTGTGTGTGTGTGTGTGTGTGTGTGTGTGTGTGTGTGTGTGTGTATGTGTATGTGGGGATGGGGAGTCTTGCCAACTCTTTGGATAACTGCAAAGAAAAAATAGGATAGCAGTGTGACTCAGGAACTTTTACCTCCTACTCTGGAACTGTAACATTTTAATTTTTTTAAATTTCATTAATATATTTTTAGTATTAAGTAGTAACTCCTCATGTACAAGTCTTGTGTCAATGCCCTCATTTCCCTTCTCCCTGTCCTCAGTGGAATAGGGGAAGTATAGCTTTTGACCTTTTCCCAGGCTTTTCCTTTTAGACTCTTTCACATGTCTCCACTTAGTGGTTAGAGATTGCCAAATCTTTGGTGGGTGATTATGGAAAGCAAATCTGTTTGGATGAACATATAGGAGTATTTATGCCATATTTAAACATATAAGAATATTCTACTAAATAAAAATCTAAAGGCTAATGTCGTACTCAGCCATACGCCACTGGGATTTCCAAACCAGGCACAGTTTATGGGAGGATACGATTTATTCAAGTTACAGATCCAGGGGACGTCCCATAAATGTGAAAGGGGCTGGTCCTCTTTCACAGGTCCAAGCAGAGAGAAAAACCCATCACCAACACCACACACACAACAGCAAACAGGCAGGAGAGGCAAGGAGAGAATCTCTTCCCCTTTATATAGCCTTAGGGTGGGGTCTTACAATCCTTCCCCAGATTTAATGGCTTCCTGAGTCTTTGGGATTTCCTTCCTGCACTGCTTACACAGGAAAGGATGTTTACTTCTAGCTTCTTTGAGCTTCTTTACATCCTGCCCCCTACTGAGAGGCTGCCTTCCTGTAAACATCTTCAGAGACACACCCAAGATTACTTGAAAGGTCAAGTTGACATCAAAACGTAACCATCACAGCTACTACTTTCAATTACTAGAATTTTACTCAATTTCATTTTATACATGAGTTTACCATTTTAAGTAGGTCTTTGTATCTGTTATAATAACCCTAAATTCTTGAAATGGAAAGAATCTCATCAATTTTTTCCTTTACTTTATTTTCTGTTTATTTTTGTGCCTTAAAATATCCCAATGTTTCTATATTTAACTGAGTTCAACATTATAAATATATAAATTTGCTAATAGTACTTAAGAAATTATTTTTATGGAGTAATGCTTTCTTCTGAACCTAGACATCATGACAATTACATTCAGTTATGATTTTAAGTGTCAGGCACCATGTTGCTATCTCTGGAGCTTTTTGACTATGGCAGAAGTGTCTCTTGTTGCTGTTCAGGCTCATTTCCCTCCACTGCTCCTCTAGTTATCCTTCTCAGATGGTTAGCTGATTTTAAAATTGTATTTGTCTGCTTCTAAGTTATTCCAGTTTATATCTTGATTCAGCTTTGTAAAATTTGGATTGCTCCACATATTTCCATAATCAACTGGGCAGGGTTTTTTCACCACTTACATATTTACTCTCCCAAAGTGTAGGGGTTAATACTTCAGTGACTTTTGTGAGCTTCCCATTCCCAGACTTCCACTCTGTACACATTGTGGTATTTTGTACACTTTTACTTTCAGAGTTATAATCTCTGAAGCAGTCTGACTTTGAATTCTCCTTTTATCTTGTGACACTCTTTATCAAATATTTCAGGCATCAACCAATGCTGGACAAGTACTTGATTGTTCAAGCTGTGTTAGTTTCATGCTTCCTGTGTTTATAATATAGTTGAATAATCTAGAAGAAATGAAATATCCTTTTCAAAATAAAAATCTCCTTCAAAAGCAGCTATATTTTAACTTTATTATTTGTAAGCAGAAAGGGCGAGAGAGAGAGAGAGAGAGAAAAAGAGAGAGAGAGAGATAGATAGAGAATGGGTATGTCAGAACCTCTTGCCATTGCAAACAAACCCAGATGTACGTGTCTTTTTGTGTATCTTGCTTTATGTACAAGGGAATGGACCACTGACCTCTGGCTGTCAGGCTTTTCAGGCCAGCACCTTTAACTGCTGAGCCTTTTCTCTAGCCCTTGGATATATGCATTTTCATACACATATCTGGTTAAAGGCTAGATGGACATCTGCTGCTTTCTCTAATGGTATCTTCTGTATTATAAGTTAGTGCATTGAATAAAATTGGTGCGTTTTGTAGTATCACCAAACCAATGAAATAATGCAACCTTTTAAATTTTAAAATAGGAGGGCATTTTCTTTTTTAATCTTATTTGGTGATTTCTGTCATTGACGAGTAATCTCTTTGAAAGATATTCTATTGATATTCAATAGCGTCTATAAACAAATCCCCAAAATGTGTTGAAATTCAATAACAACTATAAACAAATCACAAAAATGTATCATGAAAGACAAAATCATTCAGAAAAATCTTGCCATAGCATTACATTAAATAAGTATTTAGCAGTAGACTTAGTCTAGAAATAAAATATATATCATTGATAAAGTGAACTGCATTTATAATAGTCTTAAAAGATTTAGCATTTTAAAGTTTGAGTTAAATTATAATGATAGATTTCTTATCAGATATTCTACGGGAGGATGGAAAAATTAAAAAAAAAACTAAGTATGCTTAATTGCTTGCTATGGAGGTAGATAGGCAGAATATTAAGGGTTACAAAATTAAAAGGAAATGAATTTTTGGATTCATTACTGTACAGTATGTAAAGCTTATAATATTTGATGAAATTTTGTAAAGTCCTATTCGTGAATAAATGTACTTCTATGTTATAAAATGGTTTTTGTGACTACATGAAAAAAAAACTTTAGTATTCAATTCATCATAGAGTGTCAGTTTCTTGAAGCTGTGTGGGTACAAAGGAAAACAGAACATTTATGCAGGGGAAGTAGCTTCTTACGCATTTCAGAAGCATGAAGACATTAAAATTTGAATCAAGGGTGTCAAGAAGAAATACTAAAATAGAATAGTAAAGGAAAGAACATAAATTATAGAAATTTTGAAAAGTAGGTTAAAATCCTGTGACCTTGAGCAAAATACTATTTGAGTCCACAGTAGAAGGAAGATAACAAAGTTAAACTCATGGTGTTTTGTAAGGATTTTTGCAGAATGTTTTGTAAGGATATTTACAGGATGATACTGATATTTTGGCATATGCTAGGCAATTAATATATAGTAGCTGTTCTTCTTATAAATTATATATTATTTCCAGTTAGTGCTAATAAAAGTCTATCAAGAGAATTGTATTTCAAATGCTAGGCAGTAATGGGAAATAGTATAAACATGTCAAAATAAAAGTAAAAGAATGGATGATTGCTGGAAATTCTGAGACATAAAGATATGAATAAATAAAATTACAACACAATATACTGAGTAACAATTATAAGACTTTGGTTGATGCCAGTTGAACCTTAGTTGGTATTATCTATGGTGAATGGCTGTATTGAACACTGTGGATCAATGTTTTCACTGTGCCAGCCTGGCCTATTGATAAAAAGATGGAAGTGATACAGATAGAGATTAGGGCAATGCAGCAGCCATTTTTGGCTCTCTTCATCAGGCTGACCATGCAAAGTAAACATTGGTATCACACCCAATTCCAGAGTTCTCTGTCTTCTGTTTGGTGTTCAACCCTCCTGCTCTAATTTCTACAGTCATCTCTGACTTCCTGTTTCTTGTTAGTTTACTTACTGTAAAGCCCTCTTACTTCCCAGAGCTTTGGGCATTCTCAGTCTATTGCATACCTCCAAAACAACCTTCCTCAGGACAAAATCCTACAGGAACTAAAAACTGAGGTTCCAAAAAGAAATCCCCATTACCAGAGAACTACAGAGAGGCTAATCCCAATAGAATTTTGCCAAATTAGAAATGTGTGTCTCAGGCTGGAGACATGGCTCAGTGGTTAAGGCACTTGCCTCCAGTGCCTAAGGCCCTGGGTTCCATTCCCGAGGACCCACATATGCCAGACCTACAAGGTAGTGGCCCTGGTGTTCTCTCTCTCTCTCTCTCTCTCTCTCTCTCTCTCTCTCTTTCTCTGCTTGAAAAAAAATATTAAAAAATAAAAATAAACCTAAGAAATTTTAAATTAAAAAAAAAAAAGAAATGTGTGTCTCATTTAACCTATACTGATCTCACTCTCCAATGGAGATTCTGGTTTTTTTTTTCAGAAGGCAGTGAGAGAGCTGTGGTCATTCCAACTCCACTGATGAATTGCATGCCAAAGGCTGATATCCCAGTAAGAGATGAACCACCCCAGGCCTATCGTGTGGGCCCCAAGTGAAACACTTGAGACAGTGGTGGGGCAAGAAAGAGGCCTATAACCACAGCCAATCAGTCATCCCAGGTTAAGTCAGTGAGACAGACTCCAACATCTTCCAACACAACTTAAAGTAGAAGCACAGAGATGCTTAAGGTCACAACAACAGCAATGAAACAGACTTAAAACTCACCCTCCATGACTCAGGGAACTGAGCAGAAGTGGAGGCGAAAGATTTTAAGAGCCATGTTGGAGAAGACTATCTAGAGACAATGCCCCCCTCAGCTACAATTCATAAAGGGAGGGGCAATGATGTTGCCTCCTGTGCTATCCATAACCCCTTGCCACATGGATTGATCAAGTGTGCCCACAGAAAAGGATACCCAGTGGATTGGGGACAAGGGGGAGGGAAATGGGAATATAAACACAATATTTACTCAATGTATCTAATTTTTGGCAATAAAGATAAAATTAAAAAAAATGACAAAGCACATAGGTCATCTCAAAAGCAATTACTTTTTAGCTTTAAGGAGTTTTATGTCATTAACATTGACCAATCTCTAGATCAGTATTTTAAATCATCCACTGGTTGGTGTTTCCTTTCAACAAGACAAGTTTGTAAATCCTCTTTCCCCACTCCCCTTTATTTTAATTTTGAGAAGGGGATCCATGGCTAGTTAAATCATTTATTTTTAATACCTTAAAAAGTAACTTTCCCTATGGTCAAATACATTTTCCTACAGAAGAACTCTAGGAAATCATGGTAGGC
>PVHP010017323.1:0-34557 GCA_004024765.1 Zapus hudsonius | reverse complement strand
TAGCAGTTTTATTTTGTCCCTTGGACTTCACAAGCATAAACAGTATGTAGCTTTTGTCAGATTATTAGTAGTATACCTCTTCAGAATCTAAAACCAAAGTTTTGCTAAAAGATTGTTCACAAACACTCAACACAGGATAGGCCAATGAGACAGAAACCAAGAATTTTCGACACAAGGACCCCTAAACTCGCAACATTAAAGCAGCCTTAATACTCACCCACCACGACTCAGGGAACTGAGCGGAAGAGGGGGCGGAAAGATTGTGAGAGCCATGGTGGGGGAGATGGTCCAGAGGCATAGCACCCATCAGTAACAACACACTTGGGCCAGGAAGACCAGGCTGAGTACTAGGATATCCAGGATCCCTTGCCACAAGGACTAATACAGACAGCCCACGGAGGAGGATATCCAACTGATCAGGGAGGGGGAGGGTGGGAATTGGGGAATTTGGGATAACAACTCATGGTTTGCCCACTAAATAATGTAACTCATTATGGACAATAAATTTATATTTTAAAAAAAGGAGAAATTAAGCATTCACAAATGATAATTTTTTAAAAATGCAGTAACACTCAGCACATTTGGAATTCTTTGATAATTTATTATTTGCACGTTATCTATTACCTTGTAATATTTATATATTTCATTTATATATTTATATTTGTTTAATGTTACATTATATTTGGGGAGTGTTCAATATATTAACAACACCCTTCCCAGATCTTTGTGAAAACAAACCAACAGCCACTTTTCTTTTTCTCAGAACATATTTCTGAAAAGTTTGGAAGGCCCCACATATTGAGATGCTAGTTCTTACTAAGTGCAAGCTAGCTAATGATTTGTGAAGTGGAGTGACAGTCTCGGCCCTCTCCCCTCAGAGCATCATGTCACGGAGCACACTGCTGAGAGCTACATGCTACAGTGGCAGCGGGGGCACCTTTCCAACTACCAGTACCTCCTCCACCTCAACAACCTGGCTGACCGCAGCTGCAACGACCTCTCCCAGTACCCCGTGTTTCCATGGATCATCAGTGACTACTGTAGCACAGAGTTAGGTCAGTGCTGTCAAGCATGGTGTTGTAGTCAGCTTTCTCGTTGCTGTGCAAAAGAACCCAATCAAAAGGCAGCTTGTGGAGGAAAGGGTCTATTTTGGCTTAGAGACTCGAGGAGAAGTTTCATGATGGTAGGGAAAATTATGACATGAGCAGAGGCTGGACATCCCCTCCGCCACAGCACTGCAAACAGCTGCAGGAAGGTGTGCCAAACACTGGCAAGGGGCATCTGGCTATAACCTCCTAAATCCCACCCCCAACAGCACACCTTCAAAAAGGTTTAAATTCTAAAACTGCCATCAGCTGGGGATCAAAAATTCAGACCACATTAAGTTTATGGGGTACACCTGGTTCAAACCATCACACATGGGTCTGACAAAGCAGAGTTGGAAATGGTCATCTGTTTTGGTTTTAAAGGCGAGGATACATTCTGTCTTAGAATCATCACATGATAAATGAACAAATCAGGACTCATTTCAGTTTTAATTCTAAACATTACCAATTTCCATTCTGAGACAAAGGATGTGTTATGAGTCATTAGTTTTATGTATGTTTACCATTCTTTGAAGAACATACACAGAAATATGTACCCAATTTTCATCTGATCTTAACATTATTTGCAAGTTCTAAGTTTTGAAATATTTTAATTTCTTATTGAAAATTGAAACTTACTATATTATTTTAAAATTCACATTAAAATATGATTACCCATAGAAATAACTATTCATTGCAGAACATTTAATCAGATGAGGAAATGAAAACCATCTATAATTTTATTACTGGGGGATGACTGCATTAATCAGGCTTCTGCATCACAGTGACCAACTACCTGAGACAAGCTACTTAAATAGCAGATTTAGTCCATTATGGAGAGTAGAGCATAGAGGTGCAGAACCAAGAAGCATAGAAAGAAAATTCAGGATGAACTGAAGACAAGATCTAGACAAAAGACAAAGACACCCTCCCCACTGACTGCCTTGTAGAGGTGCCATGTGCTACTGTTCACCTTCCCCGTATAATGCCATCATGTTGAGAACCCACAGAAGGGTTAATCTACTCATTAAGTCAAAGCCTTCCTCATCTAATTGTCTCAGGAAGTGCCATCATAGACACCCTCAGAATTGTTCTTTACTAACCTAGGAACTTCTCAGTCTAGTCAAGTTGACGGTAAGACTGTCACACCTGACTTTTCAAATTTTTGCAGCATGTATACTCTACCTTGTTCCCTCTAATTATTTTTAATTTTTTTGATAATTTCATTTTGAATATTTTCAATTATGCATTGCAAATAGTTAGCTCAGTTTGACAATTCCCTGAGTTAAACTTTCATAACTGAAAGAGGTAACAACTTTTTAGAAATATGAGAATTTGTTTCTTTGGTAATAGGCAAGTCTCAGCTCTTAAATTTTGCTAATATCATAGAATAATCTTCACTATAATATAGAAAGTAAATCTTAGTAGAAAAGTAATGGGTTTCATAATTTGTTTAACTTTTTATATTTTTATTTAGAATTAGGCCTCCTGTTTTTCAGTAGAAAAAAATATTTTTGATGCAGGGTCTCATGCTAGCCCAGGCTGGCCTCAAATTCAAGGAAATTCTCCTAGCTCAGCCTCCTGAATGCTGGCTTTATAGGGGTGAGCCTCCATGCCGGCTTAAAAATCTGTTTTTGAAGCAATCAATATTGAAAGAATTGTCAAATTAGAGATTGTACTCTTAAGTTGATGTGTCTTAACCTTTTCTTTGCACCTATATAACTAGCTTTACTACTCACTTTCATGGATTTATCTCTTTTTAAAAACTACTTTGTAGAAATAAATGTGAATTCAAATCAGTTCAAGGAGTAAAGTTAAAGCTCATTTGTTTGTTTGCTTATTTATGTTTATAGATTTATCCAATCCGGAAACCTTCCGTGATCTTAGTAAACCAGTGGGAGCCCTAAATCAAGAACGGCTGGAGAGACTCCTGGTACGTGGGTCTAGAACTTGTTTCTAACAATGAGCCATAGCCTGTGTTTTCACCGTAACTGACACTTCCCAGGCTTGAGGGAGGGATCCAGAAGTGGCACCCTGATCTGACATAAAGGTCTCACCTTTTCCCAGTGAGTATGGGCGGGTGCTCACTGACTGTATTTATTCCTCAGTAAAGGAAGTAGGGGGCTGATCTTCTTAAGGTCTACTGAATTATTTTCATGAAGATAATCTGTGATAAATAGCACAAGAGTTGTACAAAATCAGTTTAGTTTCTTCAAAGCCTAACACTGTTACCACTAGTCCAAGAAAACCACAATAGATATTGTAGCAATACTGCTCATCACAGATGTTCTTTCCCTCTTACCTGTCCCTATCAAAGGGAAATTAAGGAGTATGGTATGTCCACATCAGCATCTTTACTAAGTATTCCTTGAGTTGTTCACTATTGCACAGCCAACCCTGAGCCCTGTTTCTCCTTGTGTTCTAGGCACGCTACCAGGAAATGCTTGAGCCCAGGTTCATGTATGGAAGCCACTACTCGTCCCCAGGCTATGTGCTCTTTTACCTTGTTAGGATTGGTAAGACTGAGCAACAGAACCACTGAATTCTTTTCACTGGGATTCGCTGATGATTCTTTAATTGGACTCAACTCTGACTCTTCCCCTCTAGCACCTGAGTACATGCTGTGTCTGCAGAATGGAAGATTTGATAATGCAGACAGAATGTTCAACAGGTTTGATATAAATGCCTCACCATTCTTAGCACTTTCTGACTACACTTGTACAGCATGCTTGTTGTAAATAAACTAGATAAAACAAAAATATAAAGAAATGTAAAAAAAAAATCACAGCAACTCCATTTGGGCTTTTTTCATGTAAATGGGAGGATAGTACAGTTTAAATATAGTTTTTTTTCCTACTTTTTGTCATCTAAGCAGTTTTTTCCCATATTTGAAGATAAATTTTGAAAACAGTGATTTTTAAAATAATTGTGTCATATACTAAATTATATAGTAATTTATTGAAATGATTTTTCTCTGTTGCACATTTAGATTTTTCTCCATATTTTATTATTATTAATCTGCTATGATGAGAGTATTTAAGTAACTTTATGTATATGTATAGTTAATATTTTCTTACCAAGCCACCATAATGCAATTTTTTTAAAAGTAGAGTTCATTTGGTATCCATGACACTGTGCTAATCATTGGTAATTTTTTAAAAAATATTTTAATTATTTGTTTGAGAGAGAGAAAAAGAGAGAGTATGAGTGAACCAGGACTCCTTGTTACTGCAAACAAACTCCATATGCTTGTACCACTTTGCATCTGACTTTATGTGGATACTGAGTGGATACTCAAACCAGCCTGGTAGGCTATTCAGACAAACACCTTTAACCTCTAAGCCATCTCCCCAAGACCCATTGTTAGTCTTTGGCCTGTCTTAATCACCTTTTCTAGAGCTCTCCCCTATCTGTAACTCCTTTGAAATGAACATTGTACTAACTTTTCAGTGCCTGTGCACCCTGGGATTATAGTATGTGGTATGCAGTGGTGTTAGTTTGGCTCATTCCTCTGTGACTCGAGAAGCTACATCAACTCCTGGGGCCATGTTTGCCTCTGGCAGAGTCCTGGGGGAAGTCAGCGAAAACCTGAGCTCTTGATGGTAGACCAAGGAGCAAGCAGTAGGTGACTCAGGGGTGGCACGTAAGAGTCACTATGACTGCTGCTCCTGGGCTGACACTTAAATCATGGCAATATTTTTTTCTTATTCAGTATTGCAGAAACCTGGAAAAACTGTTTAGATGGAGCAACAGACTTTAAAGAGGTGAGTGGTTCATAAAGCTAATGACTCAGAGGGCTGTGTCTTCTAACTCATCCAGAAAATGTTTGTTGATGTTCCTTTTCTTTGTTCTTGGAACTTGTAGTTGATTCCAGAATTCTATGGTGATGATGTCAGCTTCCTAGTCAACAGCCTGAAGTTGGATTTGGGAAAGAGGCAAGGCGGGCAGATGGTTGATGATGTGGAACTCCCCCCTTGGGCCTCCAGTGAGTATCTCCTCACAGGCATTTGTCACACACATCCTTACCAAGTAGTGCACTTCATGACTGGTAATTAGCTTGCTGCTTAGTATTTAAAAGTAACAATATTATTCTCTAATTAGAGCAGGGTGGTCTCAAACTCACAGCCATCCTACTACCTCTTCCTCTCAAGTGCTGGGATTAAAGGCATGCACCACCATGCCCAGCTAAATTTGTATTTATGTGATAAACACACTCATTAGAACCATGTGTTTCTTACCTCCCAGAAGTTTTATATCTGTATGAGTAAATAAAAGAGATGAGAGAAAATGAAACAGGGACTGCATAGAGTTTTGACTCAGTCTACTCTGAAAGGTCCCCAGGACTTTCTCCAGAAGAGCAAGGATGCCCTGGAAAGCACCTATGTGTCTGAGCACCTTCATGAGTGGATTGATCTGATATTCGGCTACAAGCAAAAAGGAAATGATGCTGTTGAGGCCCATAATGGTATGCAGTATTCCTTGACATTTCACTTAGTGTTTTGTGGGAATGAAGGCTGGGCAGGGTGGTGAGCACTTGTCATCCCAGCACCAGGAGGCGAAAGGAAGAAGATTACAAGTTTAAGCCAAGCCTGGACTACATAGTGAGGTCATGTCTCAATACCAAACCAAAACAAATCTAAGACAAAAATAATCAGAATATGACAGAACAGTGACTCAGTTCCTGTGAAGGGCCATGGAGTTTCCTTTTCCTTTTAATTAAACAGAAGGAAGATGGCAGCAGCCCACTTCCTCTGAAGCCTCAGTGCTTGTCTCATGTGGCACACAAATGCTCTGCCTCATGCTTCCCTCGGAAGAAGTGGTGCTGGCTGAGGTGTATATTAGTCTGCTTTGTAAAGTGAAATGAATTAAAATGAATTTTTGAACAGTTTTAAGTTGACTTGCTTAAATCTGAGCAGGGTAACTAGACAGTGCATTCTTCACTAACATTTGTATCTCTTTCAGTGTTTCATCCCCTGACTTATGAAGGAGGTGTAGACTTGAACAGGTACTTCCATGTCTATACGGCATTCATGGTGTGTTATAAAATTCCTCGATTCAAACTGTGAATGTAGTCATTTAAGAAATTTTAAAAGGAATATTCTCTTGCTTTCAATACAGTGTTAGTTAATAAAAAAGTAATCTAAAGGTCTGAGATAAGGGTAGTACTCTTGCCCGTCGGTCTCAGTGTTTGAAGCCCGAGATTCTGGGGAACCAGAAATCTGGTCGTTCACCATAATATCATTTGTGTTTTGTCCTAAAGCATTGAGGATCCCGATGAGAAAGTAGCCATGCTGACCCAAATCCTAGAATTTGGACAGACACCCAAACAGCTTTTTGTGACACCACATCCTAGAAGGATCACCCCCAAGTTGAAAAGTCTGTCCCAGACGTCCAGTTATAACACTTCTATAGCAGATTCCCCAGGTATGTTTTATAAAGAGAGGAAATGTGTGGGTATTTTGTTTCTGGTTCATGACTTACATGTTTCTGAAGGTTCTGATGATGACACACTGCTGTGTCTCTTAAAGATGCTTCTTTTTGTAGGCTGTACAGGTAAGAACACCTGCTCGCATGCAGGAGGACCTGATTCAGCCCCTAGCACTACACGAACAAAAAAAAAAAAAAGAGAGATTTCTTCTACCTCTGTTTTGTTGTGGTTGTTTGTTTTTAACTGTTGATTTTAAGGAAAATCATGGCTGGGATGGCTATGCTCCCTTGCTTCTCTCAGACTCTGAAAGCTGGTGCTTGGTTCTAGGCTGTTCACACTGCCATTCTTACAGTCCCAGCCATGGCTGCCTTAACAGACCCCATCTGTCCCGCTCTTTCTCAGAAATTACTTCCTTTGTCCTCAGCGCTCTGCCAAACCCACTTAGAGTTCTAGAATCCAGCTTAAGCTTCTGTTTTTATAAACTGTGTTTTCTTATTTAACATGTAACAGATACACATACAGTATTTGTCCCATCCAGGCCTCCACTGACCACTAAAGTAGACACCCTGTGGTGCTTTTGTGCACTGTTTGGAAAGAGCACACACCTGCATCCATCCACCCATGTTCCATATGTCACATAGAGCCTGGCTCTGTAGGCATCCAGTAGGAGGATCCCTGTGAGGCCACATCGAACTTGTCAGCATAGTCACTGAATTCCTTTTGATTTCCACTCTGTCTCATCCAGGTTTTTGGCATGATGAGCCTTGCAGGTATGCTGGGACAGTAGCTGAGTGTCCTGGAAGAGCAACTGACTGAGCTGGGCAGCTGAGAGTACTTCCTCTCGACATACAGGGTTAGGTCAGAAAGACTATAGGATCATCTTGCGATGCTGTCCCACCCTTGGTCCCCACCTTCGTGGGATCGCTCTACAGGGTGATTGCTCCAGCTTTTCTTAACACAGAATTAAAGCATTACTTCCATCTAGAAGCCCTTGAAAACTGGACGTCTTATTTGATTTCTTATTGGCTTTTCTCACTTTAAAGCTAAAATAAAATGGCACCACTCTTGGGTGGCTGTCAGATTTTTGCAGAAACTTCCGACAAAGCATTTTTTAGACATTCCTACAACACCTAAGGTAGTGGTCAGGTGAAAACTGAAAACGATGGTAAGACTCTAGCATTCAAGGATCCCTTATCTTTGTCTACGCATTTTTCCTCAGCTAATATGGACTGTCTTCCAAGTACATCTGAAAGCAGTTATATTGTGGTGGGGTGTTTTGCTTTCTTGGTTGTTTAAGCACTACTGTGAACATGATGCATCTGTCTGTCAGTACTTTGGCTAGTTCACAGCTCCAGTTTCATGT
Organism: Zapus hudsonius; assembly: GCA_004024765.1. Lineage (NCBI taxonomy): Eukaryota > Metazoa > Chordata > Mammalia > Rodentia > Dipodidae > Zapus > Zapus hudsonius. The sequence continues at coordinate 26,681 of PVHP010017323.1, read as the reverse complement.
AGTCTCTCCAGGTGAAGAGTCATTTGAAGACCTGACTGAGGAAAGCAAAACACTGGCCTGGAATAACATCGCCAAGTTGCAGTTACATGAGCAGTATAAAATCCACAAAGAGTAAGTACTCGAGCTGTCTGAGTTATGAGCTGGTTTCTGTTCAATTTTGTCATCATTGGTTTTTATCCTGCAAATTGTCTATAGTAATCTCTCATTTGAAGCCAGTGTAGCAAGAACAAGTTTGGTATGGAGTGGTAGTGCTGGCCTCATGCCCACTTTCGCTGCTGTTTCTGCCACCTGTCGTTCTAGAGTATGAGATGGAGCTCGCAGACAACACTCAACTAGATTTACCATCCCTCAGGTCTTAGATGCTGTGAAGCATGGGACAAGTGTGTCTATCCTCAAGTTTTGAATTTACTAACAATGTAAGGGAAAACACAATTAAAAAAATAATGAGAACACATACCTCCATGGATGGATGGATGGATGGATGGATAAAGAGATAGATAAACCATTAGGATAATGGTAACAAGCAAACAGGGAGATGAGACAGAGGGAAACACATGTATTACCAAGCCCATGTGACTTTTTAAATGGCATTTATACTTCTAAGAAATTGGGCTTGCTGTCAGAGCCAAGGGATGTATGCCTTCCATGTCTTCTTCTTGGGGTGCTTACGAACCCTGTAGGAAGGCTTCAGAAGCTCAGGCTTCACATGACTCATCCTCCTGCAGAAGAACACTCAGGCCCAGAGCTCATGCACTAATGTCTGGCTGAGCTTCAGCTGCCTGGCTAGAAAGCAGAGTTCAGCATCTTGAAGAGAGATGGCCAGCTCGACCTTGTTTGTTCTTTTCACAATAGCTTTTATTCCCTGAACTTCTCCAAATGGTATGCAAGAGATCACGTAGTCCAAGACAGTGAAGACATGAGTAAACCTGTAGTGCTCATTCACCCAGTATTTAATGACTGACCTTGAGTGTCCTTTAAGAAAACCTGCCAGATGAGTAGACTGTTGGCAGATATTAGGGAAAGTAGTTGTAGGATGAAGCAAGCAAGTGATTATAAAGAATAGGTGCTATCATTTTGGTGCTGGTCAGATAAGGTGGAGTTGATGGAGAAGCAGCTTGCACTTGTCAGAGATTCATCACATATTGTCTGCAACAGCTTGCAGACTAAAAGTTGGAATGTTTTCTAGCAGCAAGGTATTGTCAGCAATGATGGAGCTTGCCAAGTGATGATTTGCATTTGGCCAGTGTATGAAGAGAACAGATGCAACAACCAGCTATGAGGACAAAAGCGAAAGAAACATACCAATAAAGCATGGACTTGGAACGTAGCAGGTGGCCTAGCACATGGCTAGCAGTCCTTTCTAACACTTTGTTTTTAAACAGGGCTGTTACGGGCATAGCAGTCTCTTGCAATGGCTCTTCAGTCTTTACAACGTCACAAGGTATGTTTTCCTTCCTGAAAAGTGGTTTGGCTGAAATCACAAAGCACGTGATTTTTAACTCCTGGTCAAGGGCTTTAATCGAATGTGCTGCTTCCTGTGAAGTAACTTAGAGCAGTTTCATTGTAGTGTCCCCAATTTGAAAGGCCTTCCTGTTGCTGAGAAGATTTCTAGAATGAAATCACAAGGCAAAAAAGTCACTTTGCCATGAGTTTGCTTAGTGTTGGCTGTCCCCCTGCAGTGAGAGGCTCCCAGGCAGCTTGCCAGCCCTGCCACACGCAGCCCACATTGGGCAGGGTTGTGCCAGGCATGGACCTGTGCCTGCAGCACATGGAGTGCAAGGGCCATCAGTTTTCACTTTGTCTTTCAGCAGAATCTCTAGAATGATTTTGTAGAATTTAACTTGAAGTTGAATTCATATATTGCTATTGTGCCTTTATAGTAATCAAAATTATGAGACCCTTCTTAATGCCTTGTTCATAAAATTCAAGACCATATATAATGGCACATTAGCATTTGGCTATCTTGATCTTTAAAAAGATAGGGAAAATGCATCTCTGGTTCTGCATGCCTCTGTTTCCCTGGTGGACTGTGTAACACACAGTTCATCTTGTTCCTGTTATGCTCAGAGCGCGGGTTGCTCACTGTGAGATGTAGGTGTGTGTAACTGTCCCACTTTAGCTTTGAAATAGCCAGCTCTGACACAGGCAGTAGCTGTTCTCACAAGACTAGTTGGTCTTTAGTCTGTACAGCACAGGAGATGACAGTTTTCATCCCTTATCTTATCTAACTAAACACATCCAAGTCAGTCAGTTACTGCCCCCAGATTCCATTGCCATGGTTTGTGATCCCTTGCATTCCATTTCTTTTCTTTCAAATACCTTAAAATAGTGTTGGAGCTATAACTCGGTTGGTCAAGTACTGGCTGATGAGCCTACAAAACATCCTGGGTTCAATCCCCAGCACCACATAAATCACGTGTGGTAGCATATGCCAGTAATCCCAGGACTCGTAAAGTGGAGGCAGGAGGATCAGAAGTTAAATGTCATCTCCATCTAGTGAATTCAAGGCCAGCCTTCTCAATAAAAACAAAAATCCAAGCGGGGAATTGGGGATAACAACTCATTGTTTGCCCACTAAATGTTGTAACTCATTATGGACAATAAATTAAAAAAAAATCCATAAAACAGAATTTTCTACCAAGATGAAAAATTATTTTATAATAGACTACAGGGAAAGTCACTTGTAGGACATGCTGGCCATATCAAGGTCAAGATGGCACTGTGGTAGAGGGATTTCTGGCCCGCTGTGTTGGCCAGTATAACAGCAGCAAACTGTCTTTTAGGGAAGCCTCTCTGGTTAGCTGGACTTGTCAGACATGCTTTGCCAGGTCCTTCAGCTCATCATGCTGGCAGGGACTTATGAACAGTAAGGTTTATGAGCATCAAGGCTTTTCTAATCTGCCTGGCTTATTAATAAGCAGCATGTCACTGCTTTGTGGGTTTTCTAGGTAAAAAGGAAGGTATGCTTTTCTAAGTCACATACTTTTGCTTTTTTGTTTTGCTAGTTCTTAGATTTCTGTGATTTATATCACTGATGTATATACATCCAAATGTTTACCTCAAAGGGAAATTTCTTCCCTTATATTGTGGATATTCATGGGATGCACCACCTATAAAATTAGCACTTACTATGGTCTTTTTAACTTGATAACGTCTAATACAGGGAGGACATCCTTGATTCTGAGAAAACCTTTTATACACATAACTGCCTTATGCTATTAAGATGCTCACAATTAATCATCTTCAGGAGACTGTGGTGAGACTCAGAATTGCCTGCCAGGACCAAAAAGTAAGGTTGGGAGGGCTTTTCTACGATGAATTATACCCCTCAGGGAAAGGTCATGGTCCAGTCAGTACTCTGTGTTTGTTTTCTCTCAATGCTAAGGAGAGCTATAGAGGTTCATAGTTAAAAATGTTGCAAAAATTTGATAAAACTATGAAGTTTTACTATGGAAAAGATGTGATAAAAATACATAGTTTTAGCCAGGGATGGTGGTGCATGCCTTTAATCCCAGGCAGAAATAGGAGGATTACCATGAGTTAGAGGCCATCCTGAGACTACATAGTGAATTCAAGGTCAGCCTTGACTAGAGAAAAACTCCGCCACAAAAAAAAAAAAAGTTTTACTGTAGAAAATAAATATTTTCAGGCTCCTTCTGATGCTTTATCATGTTAGATGTTCACAAGTTATGCAGTGAGTTATTACATAGCTCAAGGATAAAGCATTGGGATTTTTAACTTGTGACTCTTGGAGGTTTGTTTGTTGGTGATGCTAGATTTTAGCCAGGGCCTTGCCCAAGCTAAGCAAATTCTAGTTCTCTTAAGTTATATCCCCAGGCCTCTTCTTTTTTAGATAGTTGTATTAGTAAATTTGCAAAGCCTCTGTTAGTCAAGGAAATCGAAATCTTGGACCTCTTAATTCCTATTTTATTATTCTTTTGTAAGTAAATGTTGAGCTAAGAAATTGCTCAGTGGTTAGAGGCACATCTGGAGTTTTTTGCAGTGGAAGGAAGCTCTAGTGCACATACTCATTCTCTCTTTCTCCCCTCAAATAAATATTCAAAAAGTAAATATTAATTGTAATGAAATTGAATTATAATTGAATGATAATTCAGTGTAAGGGTATTATTCCATAATTGTGCCTTCTTAGAAAACACTTCTGTTTCCAAGATGTTTTCTTTAAAATTAAAATTACTGTTTTAATGTGAAGATTTTTGGCCCTCCCCTGTCAGTTGTCACTCACTTCATTGCCAGGCTCCACTGTGAATACAGGCTTGTTGAAATGACAACAGAGTACTATGCCTCACTGGGATTCTGGTTTATCAATGAGTGGCATAGAATCGTAATGTTGACAAAGCCTGAGGTCACTCAGCCCTCTGTGGAGTTGTACTGACTGTTGACCTCCAGAAACAAGTGGGTAGCTGTCCTTTGACATCTGTAAGAGTTAGGAAGTCTTTCATGTCTATTTTCTAACATCTAGATTCCACCTTGAAGATGTTTTCTAAAGAATCCAAAATGCTACAAAGAAGTATATCATTTTCAAGTATGGTAAGTTCACTTTATCAATGTTTTGATAGGCCCTAAGCAAGGACTGACCATGTGCAAGCACCTGAGAAGGGAAGGGGGGATGGAGAGAGGAATAATGGCTTCAGGTTGCTTCTTTCTTATATTATTGTAATTTACTGTTAGCCTAAAATCTTTCTTTTAACTTCTTGACAGTTTTCATACATGTACATAATATATTTTTATAATAATCCCCTACCATTTCTTTTGTCCCTCTTCCTTCATTTCCCTTCCACTGAGCCCCTTCTTCTTTCCAGCTCTCAGTCCCCCTCCCATCATCCATGATGACATGTGATGGGGACGGTATTGTGGAGGTCTTGTATAGGTACTAACAGTCTCTGTGATGTCATGAGCACAGTGGCCACCTCGTGCACTGAAGACAGCTTTCCAAGGCACTCCTACGCATTCTTTTAGCCCACAATCTTGAGAGCTGCCTGGTAGAATTCTAAATGTTTACCCGCTTTTAGCTATCAGAAAGAGATGTTTATGTGCTACCTTAAATTAATAACCTACATATTAATGAGTTGGGTGATTACTCAGTATATTAAAACCTATTATTCCAAAAGAACATCTTTTATTTTAATGTACATCATCCAAAGATTCCCTAAGGACCTTTGTATGTTTTTCTTAGTCACATAAATCTGTAAGACAGAGAGCAGTTTCATCCCAGAGGATTATCCCAGCCTCCCCCCACCCCCCACTTTAGTGATTTACTCCAAGTGCTAGCAGAGTTCCTCCAGCCCCAGGGGAGCCCCAGAAGTGTCATCTTACACTTGATCCATTGGAACGTTTGGGAGGAAATCATGTGGAATTAGCCAGTTCTGAAAAGTGAGTACTTATGAGGAAAGCTACCATAGAGAGAATCTGAGTGTTAATTTGGAAGGAACTCATAAAACCATGTTAGGGATTTATTAATTAATTGCAAATTGTTAACGTTGAATCACTTGTATTTCAGGCTTTGTCATCTTGTTTACTTTTGCCAGGAGACACCACTGTCATAAGTTCTTCTTGGGACAACAACATGTATGTATCTCTGCATGCTCCTTTAATGATGCCACAGGCAGAGCGACTGCCTTCACCTCTGTGGCTGTGAGGGATAACCTTCCACTGTACAATACTAAGAACTAATGTTAGAGATGGGACAGCAGCATTCATTATCTGAGTGCAATAATTTCTCCAACTGGAATCTATGTTTTTTTCTACATTTCAAAGTTAGGTTAAAATATAGTTAAACCAGATTGGGAAGTTGCTAATTTTACATTCAAGTTTTAAAATTTTTGAATAGCATGAAAGCAATGAATTTGTAATTCTAATGAGCCTTAGTAATTTGCAACTAAATTATGTTTCTTAAATATGTGCTTAAGAGTCTTAAAATTAAGCTTGAATACTATTTTAATAGTTCTTATTATCTTTTAGCTATTTTTATTCCATAGCATTTGGAAGACGCCAAGACACGTTAATGGGTCACGACGATGCTGTTAGTAAGATCTGTTGGCATAACAACAGGCTGTATTCTGCATCCTGGGATTCGACAGTGAAGGTTTGTGTATAAGCTTAACTTAAAATGTTCGACAATAAAAATATTATAAACCATTCAACTCCCTGTTACTATGGTCAGTCACTTTACTATTTTCACAAAGTATATAAATGATATATAAAGATACGTTATTACCTTTTCTTTAAAATTTGTTCACTATACATTTCTTAGAAATTTATCAGTCTGTACAGTGTGTTCAACTGGGTGATAAAGGTCTATTTATTTATTCATTAAAAATTGTAGAGATATGTACAGTAACATCCTCTTTTATTTGGTGATTAGGACTTCTAGCTGATTAATGAGAAAGTTTCAAGATAAATTGAATCACTGAAAGGTACACTGTACTTAAATCTAAGGAACGTAAGTTCAGGTTCATTCACCTTCTCTTGATGTGCAACTCCGCAAGGCCTTTTGAGGTCCTCTACAACTTCCCCTGTAATCCTCAGCCTAGATTTCCAGTTTGTGTTTATGTAAAAGCAAGCAAGAACCCAAATCCATTATATTTCTTGTAAGAGTTTTTCAGAATTTTTTTCCTCCTGCCTTTCAGATATGTTTATATACTGAATTTTGGTCATTTGGGGTGCTTTGGTGACTTAAGTCTTCTCAGAGCATTAATAGACACTATTATGTGCAAAGGATGGGAGATACAGGCAGACGTGGGGGGTGAAATAAGTGAGTGTGTGCTAGTGAGGAAATAGCCTTTGTGAGGGAAAAAGCTTGAATTATCCAGGTTGTCATTGGCAGGCATGTTGGATGGAAATTGCTCAAGAGTTTTTCTGAAATGTGTTGGGGATGATTTTAATTTTGAAAATGCTTTCCGCAATGTACTCCATTGTAGGTGTGGTCTGGTGTGCCCACAGAGATGCCAGGCACCAAAAGACACCGGTTTGACTTGCTGGCCAAGCTGGAGCATGATGTCAGTGTGAGTGCCAGCCACAAAGCTCTTCGAAGAGCAGTCTGGAGGGTAGTGGGCAGGAGGGTTTTGGTTCTTTATGTAAGTTGTTTTTCTTTTGTATAGTGGAGATTATAGGCCAACTCTTTGCTGTTTTCTTTGAACTGACCCGTTAGATATGTGGCTCTACTTTTCTTCTTCCAGTCTGTTCACCTGTACATTTTCCTGAGAACTAGCTTCTGTCCAACTAGTTTCCAGGGTGTCATCTCTGAGGTGGGACCTACCCTGTTCTCTGGTGGCCATTGGTCTAGGGGTGCAAAAAGCTGAGAAAAATGACCAGTTACCTAGGATGCCCGAAAATGTACAGCCTAGTGGCCGAGCCTTGATGCAGTCCCTTCTGTCTTCCGAGCCATGCTTCCATGCCTTGGGCCGTGGTTTAAAAATACCACCTTCCCCTTAGTTGTGAATTGATGCTGAACTCTTATGGTCTCACACTAACTGGGGTTCAGAAATATTTATGTAATTCAAGATGGCATACTAGTAGAGCCTTCTGGAGAGATCCTCTCCAGAAAGCCTTCAGATAATCATAGATCAGCCCGGATTCAGGCAGTTTGGCAGTTCACCACAATTTATTATTCTACCTTTCAAAGACTGCAGCTCTGGGCTATTTACAAACAGCATTACAGTCCCCTATAATAGTTCATTTCTGTGTGTATTTTGTAGCACATTTAGAACTTCACTTGATTTTGAAACGTGCTCATTGAGTAGGATGCACTGAAGTACAGTTGCATCAGCTACACCTTGCACCGAACGGTACTTACATCAGCCTAGGAAAGCACTGCAGTAATTGTGAGAGAGGGTGTTCATTACTGCTTTCTTCCTCAGGTAGATACAATCAGTCTAAATGCTGCAAGCACACTGTTAGTTTCTGGCACCAAAGAAGGCATGGTGAATATTTGGGACCTCACTACAGCCACCGTGTTGCACCAGGTCCCATGCCATTCAGAGACTGTATGTGAGACTGCTTTTAGCCCAGGTAGGTATGACTTTTTAACATAGATGACAGCATGTCATTTGGGATTTTGATATTGAAAAAAATTTTTTAATTAATTCAAGGACTGGAGAGATGGTTCAGTGGTTAAGGCACTTGCTTCCAGTGCCTAAGGCCCTGGGTTCAATTCCCCAGGACCCACATAAGCCAGACCCAAAAGGTGGCGTCCCTGGTGTGCGCTCGCGCTCGCTCTCTCTCTCTCTCTCTCTCTCTCTCTCTCTCTCTCTCTCTCTCTCTCTCTCTCTCTCTGCTTGAAAATGAATAAAAAATATTTTTTAAAAATTGATTCAAAAGAAGAACACTATGTTCTGATAATGGTTCTGCCAGTAGCTAAGATCCAGATACTGTGTACTTGGAACACTGGTAACTTACAGATAAATGGTTCTTAAATTCTTCAACTATTAGAAAAATTAGCATATAAGATGAATACAAGGATCCTCTCATGCCAGGGTCTTAGAACCAGATACAAGCAGCCTTTCTGAGAGTACAAATACAAGCTTGAGAACATAGAAATAGACAGTGAATTCAGAAATAAAACCTCAGAGTAATTGAAGCCTCCTTTAGGCTGCCCTCCCACCTGTGTCTTTCCTTGTGTTGCAGACAGTCGCCATGTCCTCAGTACAGGAGCAGATGGCTGTCTGAATGTGATCGATGTGCAGACAGGGATGCGCATCTCCTCCATGACATCTGACGACCCCCAGAGGTACACTCCTGAGGAGCAGTGAGGGCATTTGCAAGCACTGCATGATCGTGTCATTTGGGCATATGGGGCCAGTGTAATATGCCCCTTCCTTCATGATGACAAACTGATTATTTCCCTTTCTTATAGGTGCTTTATCTGGGATGGAAGTTCTGTTTTATCTGGAAGTCAGTCTGGTGAGCTGCTTGTTTGGGATTTACTTGGAGCAAAAATCAGTGAAAGAATACAGGGGCACACAGGCAAGTAGCAGTACAGCTGTCTAGACCTTCAACTCCGGCCTGCCTTTCCAGCAGGAGACACACTACTTACAGAAAGACAACACTGTTCTCTAGGTTGTGAACATTAGTGCATTCTGATTATCTGTATCTCCTAAATTGCTCAGGATTTAATTTATGGTAACATATTTGACTCTAAACAGGAAGTCTTTACTTCCATATGGAGAATTTAAAACCATAGTGAAGCTGTCTTTTAATAGCCTATGGGCTCATAAAAATAATGCATTTTTTAAATTCCCAGGAAACAATACCAAATGAGTCACAATGAAAACTAAGATAGTCTCCTACTTATTGGTATCAAGACTGTAGTTCATACCTCCTGGTCTTCCTGAGGACTTTCACCATGTGTCCCATATGCATCTTCTTTTTATTACTGATGTCTTTATTATCCAAAATTAGACACACTGTATGAGCAAATATTGTGTTGGTATCCCTATTTCCCTCCTCCCTGTCCCCATTCTACTGGGTATCCTCGGTGGGCATACTGGATCAATCTATGGTATAGGGGGCTATGGATAGCACAGAAGGCAGCCAGGTCCCCCCCTTTGTATCTTCTTATTGAAGGTGTGTGTGGACAACACTGCAAAACATAAACCATCATCAAACTGCCACCCTCTTGTCATTTATCAGTCTCTCTCAGAGATTTTGTATAGTTTGCTTACATTTAGTGCTTTCCTCCTAATCATCTAAGGGCTTTCTGTTATCTACTGTGAACTGTTCATTACCCATTGTGAGTAGTCTTTTTCCACCTTTATTCTTTTTGGTTACACAGTTTCATATTCTTTCTTAAACTTAAGCCATAAAACTAGGGAGCTATGTTTCCCCTTCAATTTTGTACTTTGAGTAACCATTATTTCGAGTGACCCTTCCAATGCAGAACCTGTAAATCAGCAAGCTTCGCTTTGTCCAGTTTTCCTTCCTATGTGTCTCAGGACTTTTGTTTTTATCCCATTTTTGCAAGATATATATTTTTATCAGTAATTCCCAATTGCTTAGCTTTATATTTAAATGGTTTTACTCCTCCCAACTCCATTGAGGTAGGTATTCAAGTTTAAACTAAGCAGAGCTCACTTTCTCTTTATAAGTGCATGGGAGTCAGAATCGGGGTCTTTCCTTGGCTGTCACCCTCCCTAACCAAGTGTCTTTCTTTCAGGAGCTGTGACATGCATGTGGATGAACGAACAGTGTAGCAGTATCATCACTGGAGGAGAAGACAGGCAAATTATGTTCTGGAAACTGCAATATTAAGTGCCTTTTCCTATCAAATACTAAACTGAACTTTTAAGATATTTTTAAGCCAAACTTTTAAAAGAACTGGTGAATGTGCAGTGATAGTAATTTGAAGTTTCACCACACGTGGGAGAACTTGTGGTTTTAAACTTTCTAACTCATGGGGACTTCAGTGAAAACCATTTGCTGCCATCTGTTAAGACAGATAAATACAGCAGGGTTAGTGAAGCGGGCATTGAGCTTCTAAGGGAGGGTTCCTACAGTGTGAGGACAGCCAGGAGATTATACTGGGTGGCAGAGGGAAGCTAGGACCTGTGCTTCCAATACCAGAAAGTGCTAACCAGTTCAAAATTTTCTGATGTGTTTTCATGAAGTGGTTACTTTCTATAATGTACCCACTTCCAAGAACCTGGGAAAGAATAGCAATTCTTAATTACAGTACGTTCACTGTGTATATGAACAGTCTGTATTTCATTAAGCTACTAAATGTTCATCTTTTCTACATTAAAAATATTTTTTGGTAATGAAAGCAGTTTTCCTTTTCATGTTTAAACTTATTATCACAAAGACTAGTAGCTTTTAAGAATCATGTGAATCCTTCTACAGAACCATACTAGTGACACAAACATAGTTCCACTTCTGTTAAAACTACATTCAGGCCCAAGTCCAGACAGTCCGGTGGACAGACTGGGAAATGTAAATTTCAGATGGGTTAGCTGTATAGCATTGAACCACCTTAACTGATCTTAAATTTGCTGTACTATTTCAAGTATTGTATCTTTCAGGCAGTGTAGCATTTAATACTATGTACATGGATAGTCTCTGGTGTCCACAGGCTCACTGAGTTCCTGCTGTGACCAGACCTGGTCATACAGTGCTCCCACTAGCTAGTGATTTTCAGTCTACTTCAGCTCTGAGGACTGGCATTCATAGACAGACATTTGATGACTGGTAAAGTTCCCAAACAATGCAGTACCAGACTAAAATTTAATTTTATTTGTGCACATTTATTAAAATAGGATAGGCATAAACAAGAGGAAAAACATCAAGATAAAGTGTCAATGCAATTTTGCTTGCAGGGAGGAGTCAGAAAATGAACAAATTATCAGGAAAACATTCTAAGACCACCCCAAAGTCTAGGTTACATAATGCTATAATTCAAATGGCCACTTACTCTACAAGTGGAAAAAAAGCGAGTCCAAAATGTACTGTTTAGTATAAGAATTTTTACATTAAATATATAATGATTTTTCAGAAAGTGATACAGCAACTTTTAGAAGTTTCTATTATGCATTGACTAGAAAATCTCAAATACACCTAGCCAGCTAGGCTGTATGTAGCTCAATACATACCAACCACTAAACTGTTCTAGGCTAGTGTACATTTCAGTCTGACATGAACTAGCATTGTGAATTTTAGAAAGGCAGCAGTAATATTTTGGCTTGTATTCTAGATGCTTACCATAGTTAAGGCGACAGCTGGAACATATTAAGTGAAGGTAGTTGAAACTTAATGACAATCATCACAGTCTCTTGCAACCTACATACACTGTATAATGCTTACATGGAATGAAACTTCTGTTATTTAATTGGAACTTTATACAGAAAAAAAGAATTAAAAAAAAACAATGATCAAAGACAATCATCCTAAATGTACTGATATGTATTAAAATGCAAATATGCCATAATATGAGTAGCACTACGCTTTACATGGGAGAGAAGTGACTGGTTCTCACACACAGCTAAACCTACGTCAATCATCCTAATCACAATGGCTTATAAAAGCATCAGGTTTCCAGCAGAGAAACTACTCTAGGAAAGCCAGTAAATCTTTTGAAAGTTTCACATCTGTAAAACCAGGGTAAGGCTACAACTATCTTGGAATCGGAAGCTACCAGATGAAACAGTAAGATTCCCAGCCATGATGTAAGATAGAAAGTCCTCATGCAGCATATGCTCCCTGGCTCCGGGAAAGCTTCGTGTGCAGGACGCAAAGTTGCCGAAGAAGGAAACCGGAGTTCAACTACGTTTATGCTATGCATGGCTTCTAAACCTCAGGAATGGTGTGATCCATCAGGCTTTTCATAATGCTTGGCGCCATCCTACAAGAGAGTCACTTTCATTACATACTGGCGTTTTTATTTTTCAAAAATGCCGTTAATCCAAAATAACCCAATTCCAGTTTAGCACCTGTGGGCAACCACAGGAGTGTGAGAGAAGGGTTTTTTTTTTTTTTTTAATGAGTTAAAATATAAGGAAATCTGGATATCACATTGTTGACAAATATGACCAGTTATCTCTATCATGATAAGAATACAGTTCTTACATGTTAAAATTGGTGATTTAATTTAAAAAAAAAAAAAAAAAAGCAAGGCTGTGATGAATTAGAGAAAATGGGAGAGAAGGGGCCTACCTACCAGTGATTTAGGAAAAGAGAACTCTGGAGCAATTAGTCTTGACAATTAACTTTCTTCCTGTAAGAACAGCTAGCTGCATTCTACCCAGAAGCTGTCAGATGAACATTTCATTACAAAAGTTAAGTTTAGCTGTTAAACCTCACTTTCACATGCATGATAAAGACTCTGAAAGGAGAATTCCAGGGTAGCTTTACAACAGCGAGGACAGAAGACAGGACTTGGAAAGCTCTGGAGAAAGTCAACCCTTGCTGACCCTTCTCCTGCTTCTAAGAACCTGGAAAGACTAGAAAGTGTCCTCTTTAACACCCCACAGGCGAGCCCTCTCCATCATGAACCGTATGACTAGACTTCTACTAAGCAGAGGAACCGCAGGCAGGAGTCCAGTACTGTATACGCATGTCATGTGACTACATGCACAACACTGAAGACTCAACCACGTACCGTTTAATAATATGCTCAAAGATGAAAGCAGGCATGATGGTAATGGTAACTACAGTCCCAGATGTTGACAGTATGTCTGCAATTTGTGAGTCCTGTTGAAAACATAAAAAGAAAATATATAACAGAAATTAATGTTCAAGAGATATAAATGTATGTGTTGTTTTGCTAATATCTCTCAAATCCCAATCCTTAAGATTTCCAACTTTTAGTTTTCCTTACCAAATTTAATTCTATAGAACACAATTTTACAGCTGGTAACAAGTCATTAAATAAACTGAGTTGAATATACTGGGTAAAAGCCTTATTTACAAAATAAGTATTTTCCCCATATATAATTAACTGTATCCTAAAATGTATGAATTTTTTCTAAACCACTTAAAATAATTAAGAATTGGTGGATAAAAAAACTATAAAAACAAAGCATTTCTATGTATCAAAATATTATTTATTCATGATATATATATATATATTTCATGATTGAAAAAAGTTGGACAACCATTTATTCAGAACGTCATCAAAAATTTCCCTGCCCATGTCTTCACAGAGTTCTAACCTGAGGGACCTTCAGGGATCATTTAGTCTAGCCTTCCTTGGTTTAATTAAGGTAATTCCAGATAATATCCCAAAGAATTCTTGTGACTGGCCCAAGAACATAGCTAGCTTTTGGCCCACAACTATAGCTCCCACACTTCCTATTGTTATCCTATGTTTCTACATTTTTCGAGGTTTACTGATCAAAGAGACATTTTCTAGAATAAGACAGCAATAAAATCAGGCACAGGTTCATTCCTGACCTTCAGTCCAATGACGTTCTGTCCATTGACTTCACAGATGTTATGTTCAGTGAGAAGACCATTTCTGGCAGCAGAACTGTCTTTCACTATGGATGTTATTTTTCCACTTTTGAAGATAAAACCAACATGTCCACTACTATCCTTATGCATAGTAATTGTCCGTTCAAAGGGTCTGCAAACATAATGGTTGGGTTCAACTGAAATTTTAATTTCACATTTCAATAGATTTCATATACCACAAATTCCACCACATTGGATATTATGTAATAAGCGCTAACTGCTCTAAAAATAACTTCTTATGGCTCTGAGATTGTGGATGCACAGACATCTTCAAAAATGTCTTTAAATCTCTTTATTATGAAATACCTGGCTTGCTCTCAAGATTTTTTCCTGTAAGTGTGAGAGACAACAGTGCTTCATGTAGTATAGTGAACAGGCTTCTCTCAGATCCATCATACTTTTGCATTAACGCAATGGTTTTGGTGTAAATTGCTCAATACTTTTAGTATTTCCTGGAATATAACTTCTTGGAGAAAGTTTAATATTTAAAAGTTTATAATACTGCACATATCTTGATTTTAAAAATTTTATAAACGTTTTCTATTTTATTATTTACTCATGAATTTTTAGTATTATTAACCTTGAACTTTTGATCCTACTGCCTCTGCCTCCCAAGTGCTAAGACAAGTGGAGGAAGGCTCCTCAAGCCTCTTTGGAAGGAAGGCCCACAGCTCTAGCAAAAAGACAGATGCTATTATGTTGGTTATATCCTGCTGCTCTGCCATCATGTTATTGTAAGATTTCATGACCATGTTGTATTTACATTATGAAATTTGTAACAATAAAACCTTCCTATTTGTCCAACTTACTCTTGGGTTTTTTTGCTTAAACATAAGTAAAAATTATAATGATCTATAAAACATTTATTAAATTCCTAAAATGCTTAATTTTAAATTCAAAAATTTTAGAAACTGAAAATACATAAACAAATGAAAACAGAGGTTTTGGAAAGAATTAAAAATCTCAATGCTTTAACAGTGTGATTTAATACTTGTCAGGGCTGGGAAAAACAGTAAACAGAGGCCTATTTTTCTTGTACAAAATGTTCAAGTTATAAATTGTTAAAAGACTTTCATCTTCATAGTTACTAGAGTTGCACAGCCAATCCAAAGAGCAGATTTGGTTTACAGCCCCCCCCCCAAGCTCTTAGAAGCTCTGTGTCTGCTCAAAGCCAATACTGTGTAAACACCCTAGGCTGAATGGTTAGGCAATAGATTGAAACATAAGGCATCTTTCTGCCATGCTACCTCTGTTATTTCCCGAGCATACGTTTTATAGAAAGATAAAGATAGAACAATGTTTGCTTAAAGAACAAATTCCTATAAACTGAGACAGGCATACATGAAAATCAGAATTCTATTTTAAAATGTCACAATAGTCTGCCACCCCCCAACTCCAAGACTAGGGGGTTCATCAGTAGCATCCGATCATCATCTCTAAGAAAACAAGAAAACACAAAAGCTGTACTTAAAGAATCTTGAAACCCAAGAAAATGGGAAAGTAGGCTATTTGCGCTATCAAGTAATGGCTTACCTGTCGCGGATGGTCATTGTAATCTTCTCTCCAAAAGCCTGCTTGAGCACCTTGTGTGCCTTATCAGAGCTCCATCCTGCACAGTTGTCACCATTGATCTGGAGCACTTGGTCCCCAAACCTCAGACCAACCAGTGATGCTGGAGAATTAGCCTGGACTAGCTGAACAAATACACCCTATAATAATGAGAAAATAACTGGTCATAACTATTATAACTTTTAAACTGTCTGGTTCGGAATCTTTCCTAGTAGCCAAGAAAAGTACAATAAACAAACATGGTATACCCAATAAAAAACTGAAAAATATATCAGGGTGATAACTCTCCAACACAAGGCAAAAATATAAGTCATGACCCACCTGACCAAAATCT
Organism: Zapus hudsonius; assembly: GCA_004024765.1. Lineage (NCBI taxonomy): Eukaryota > Metazoa > Chordata > Mammalia > Rodentia > Dipodidae > Zapus > Zapus hudsonius. The sequence goes on along the minus strand of PVHP010017323.1, from coordinate 10,819 downwards.
ATCTAGCACCCCACTCTCCACCTTAGATCAAGTGAATTAGGAGCAGGGCAGCTTGTGATCAAATGCAGGTAGTGTTAGCCCCCGATCAGACTTAGAAAAAAAGCAAGTTAAGGGTTACAAGTTCTGTGAATTCTTTCACAGCTGTAAAATGCAGTTTAAGGTAATAATTCTGCCACTTAAGCTAAAAGATTGCTTTACTCACTTCTTTTTAAAAAATATTTTATTTCATTTTCAAGCAGACAGATACAGAGAAGAGAGAGAGAGAGAGAACCAGGGCCACCATCTTGTGGGTCTGGCTTATGTGGGTCCTGGAGAATCGAACCCGGGGCCTTAGGCACTGGAGTCAAGTGCCTTAACCGCTGAGCCATCTCTCCAGCCCTGCTTTACTCACTTCTAAGATTCTGCATAATCAAGTAAAATTAGGAATAAACTGGCTAAAATGATAAGCATGTTAAATATAACAAACACTCTTAGAATACATTATGAAATATAGAAAAGCACCACTATAACAGCTGACAGATATTCATACTTAAATCAACTCAATCAGATGTTGAACCAAATAAAGACAAACATGAAAGAGGAGGAAACCTAGGGAAATGTAAACACATCTACATGGGTAAACCTCTACAGCCTTAAGGTGGGTCAGAGCTATTTCTCCCATCAAGGGTCATCAATAGGGAACAGCCCATTAAGTGGACCACTGTGCTTTTACCAAGTGGATAAATCCATGGCAAAGATCACCCCAGCAGGGTAAAGGGGCCTATGAGGAGGATCTTTGTTGCAGTATATTCACAGAAGAGGAAGGGAGCGAACAGTGAAGTCAGGGCTTCCCAGCCAAGAACACTAATGTGTCTGCTTAAGCTTTGAGAGTATGGCACACATGGTGCCTTTAGCATCTGACAGCAAGGCTGGGTTCCTGCCAAGATCAGCCTCATTCAGTTAAGCACTGTGCCACACTTACTCTGTATGTGGAAAGGCTGGGCTCACTGGGCCAAGGAGACCTTAAGACTCACACAGATATCAGTAATGACAAAAACCATAAACTGGGTAAAGGCCTACCACACCCTTACAACTAATCTGTTTTTTCATGACTTCAGTGTGGCAAGGTGAGAGGTAAGTAACTGGAAAGTACTGGCTGTCCTAATTGGAAAGAAACTTGCTCAGGAAATGGCCTTTTAACATGCAATGTTAAGGACAGAAATAACAAACGTGCAAAACTATTTCACAAGTTAAATCATTAGCATTTGGATTAAAAGTACACACACATTTCAGTTTTAACTATCACATATACTGCCTATTTTTAATCCAAGAATTCTATTACACAGGCTATATTATTACAGTGAACTGTATTTCGGTTAAGAATTTTAAAAAATATTTTATTTATTCATTTTCAAGCAGAGAGAGAGAGAGAGGAGAGAGAGAGATTGAGAGGGCACCAGGGCCACGGCCTTGTGATTCTGGTTTATGTGGGTCCAGAGGAATTGAACCCAGGGCCTTAGGCACTGGAGGCAAGTGCCTTAACCGCTGACCCATCTCTCCAGCCCAGTAATTTTTTTTAATCATTCAAAATAATGTGCTTAAGAAGTTTCATCACAACAGGGCATCCCCAAGTAAACAAATTTAAGTCAGATTTACAATAACCCCAATTCCAGATGCACCATTACAATTAAACCATTCATTTCCAGTTCTAGCATTAGTCACTTAAAATTCTGTAAGCCAGTTAGATAAATTCAAATTTTATAAAAAATACTTACATTATCTATGGATTTAAGCCTGAGCCCAATTTTTCCATCTTGGTCTTTACACAAAATGACTTCACGAATCCCTTGCTTGATTTCTGCTCTACGAATTCCAACATCATTACCTGTGACAGGTGCCACCATGTAGTTCACACTGGAGGATCCTGCCACCAACTGTCAACAAACACATGCAGTATGACCACATTTATAAATACTCCCACTAAAAATTATAAACTAACTGAGGGGAACTTATTGAGTTTGGTTTTCTAAAAATAATCCATAAATAAGTTTACTATGATGAATTTGAGTTCCACGAAACTGACACTAGTGTTAATTCTCTACCTATTATCATCCGGGTGGACTCAGGGACCTGCCATGCTTGCTGCCTTCTGATGCCACTAGCACTCAGCCACTGTGGCCTAACAGCAACTCAAATGTCAGCAGTCTCATAAGACACAGAGTCAACATTAATTCAAGAACCATTTATCAGAACACAGCTGTCATTAACTCTGCTTGGATTTGTCTTACATTTGCAATGTTCATTGTCCATAGAGTTTTTGGTGGCATAATCTTTGACAACTGACTTGTGCTTTTAGTCTATATGAAAAGAGCAGCATTACCTCTTAGTCATATTCTGAGGATAAGAGAAAATGATAGTTTGGGAGTCTAAGCAGGCATGATAGCTTTCAAAGTTGTTTGTTTTGTTTTGTTTTGTTTTGTTTTGTTTTGTTTTAGAAAACTGAGTTTTTGTTTAATAAGACCATGGAGGAATAACTTATAAAGTATTCTCACTTTTTGTCATGGAAAAAAGACAAAAATCTGCTAAACTGTGATATTCTGAATGACAGTGATAGGAGGCAAGAGCATGAGCTACAAAAGCATCAGTGAGATTTTACTCACGTAGAGCTGATGGTAACCCTGACAGAACCTTCTAAAACTGACAAGCTAACAGAAGCAACAAAAACATCCACACACAGAAATTACCATGCTAGTAGTCAGAACACAATGTCAGAAGAAATTCCCGAGGAAGGAAATAATTACAGACATGAGATCTTGAAGGAAAGCAGGCAATGGGATAGACACAGAGAAACTTAAGAAGCAAATGAATGATTCGTTTGTAATTCACATGTTTTAGAATAACCAAGATTTTGGATGAATAAATATTCTAGAGCTGATGGCCCAATAGAAGTAACACAACACTGTGCTGGGGAGAATCACCTGTGAAGCAGTAGCAAGTAGACCACCATGCTGCTGGGTGTACGAGACAGCTATGAAGTAAGGTGGAGGCAACCAGAATTTACAGGGAGAGGGGAGTCTGGAGAGAGCAGAGTTGCAAAAAGTCTGCAATGGGATCCCCTACTCGCCTTTGGCTGAGTACTAGTCCTAAGTGGCATGAAGTGAGGCTTCAAAAGGCCTGAGAGCACTGTAAGTTCCAGTATACCACACAGGGTTGGGAGACATTCTCCCCCTAACAACCAGAGTAGAGAGCGCTTGTTGAACACCCAGAGCATGTAGGTCCCCAGAGTAGGTACCATGGAGACACCTAGTCTTACAGGCCTGCCCTGACAATGAAAGCCAGCTTCAAAGGAATCAGGCTTCAACTTAACTGCTTTCCAGAACAAGTACCAACACTAAAGAAATACAAGAAAATTCATTACCTGAGATGTAACATTCACAATATCCAGCATCCTGTTAAAAACCAGGTGGCATGTAAACAAGCAGGAAAACGTACCACACAATCAGGAGAAAAATCAGTCAATAGGAGATTCCAGAAGGACACAGATTATAAAATTATCAGATAGTTTAAAATAACTGTGAGCCATATGTTCATTATGTTCAAGGATTTAAAGGAAATCAAGAATGAGAGAAAAGGGTTGAGAGATGGCTCAGCAGTTAAGTGCCCTTGTTTGCAAAGCCTAACAAGCCAGGTTTTGGTTCCTTAGTACCCGCATAAAGCCATATGCACAAAGTGGTACAAGTATCTGGAGTTAGTTTGCAATGTCAGGAGGCCCTGGCACAATAATATTCTCTCTTTGAAATAAATAAAATATTTTTAAAAAACTAAAAAGACGACATTCACTTTATCTAAATCTGTGACAAAGTTGCCCAGGATATAGACTAGGGAAGGATGGTCTCGTCAATAAGTGATGCTGGGAAAACTGGAGCTCTACACATAGACAGGACCACTAGTGTCCACCTCAGACCATACACACAAAGTACCTCCAAGGGGATTAAGGTCTCAAGTATAAGATTTAAAACCACAAACAGTGAAGAAAACAAAAAGCTCTTTGGTATTTATCTTGATAATGGATATAGAATCATACAAAAAAAGCAAAAATGTTTTATCAAATGTAGTTATATCAAACTAAAAAGCAAAAGAATCAGCAAAATGAAAGAAACTTTAGAATGGGCAAAATTACTTAAACCATTTATCTGATAAGGGGTTAATATAAAGAACTCATAAAACTCGATAGCAAAAACACCAATAACCTAGTTTTTTAAATGAACAAAATACTTGAGTAGACTTTTTTCCAAAGAAGGCATATAAAAAGCCTATAGGTTTATGGAAGCGATTCTCTGCCTAGTGCAGCCACCACTGTGGATGGTGATGAGTTACTGAGGAGACAAGGCAGAGTCCAGAGCTCAGCACTGAAGGAGACATCTCTATCACACCTTCCAGGTCTCCAGGAGCACTGTGAAGGAGGCAGTGAAGACTGTAGAGACTCAAACCTCATGCAAGTGCTGAAAATAAAAGGCTGTTAAGAGCTCAGTGCTGAGTACGATGTCTCCATCAATCCCTCCCTCTTAAAGCTCAGGGAGCATCATGAAAGAAGGGTCGAAAGAATCTACTAGCCACAGGAGGGGAGGAATACTTTGGGACACTCTCCACAGACTGGAAGTGACTGGTACAATCACAAATGACCTGACATTGGAATCATTGCCTCCACAAGACCCCCACTACACTGAGCTCTTCAACATGTTGAGATGCATGATGGAAACGGGTCAAGAGAATAAGACATCGAAACAAGACGGACAAAGAGGAGGGGGTTCAATAAGCAGGCAAGGGGAACAAGAGAAGGCAGATGAGAGGATTGTGATCATTACAGAATGTTCTTGTATTAAAATCTCAATAAAAAATCAGATTACCACAAAACATCTGTTAAGATGACTACTAACAGAAAGACAGAAAGTAAAAGTGTTGGTAAGGGTGTAGAGAAAGCAAACGTGCACTGTTGTACACTGAATGTAAATTACTACAACACCAGCACAATGTACTCAACATTTCAATGTATGCTGTGGACCTGAGTATACATAGTTTTAAATCTGTAGACTGCATCTCAATAAATCTGGGAGAGAGAACCAGATAGAACACAGAGACAAGAAAAATACAGTATATGAAATGAAATCTTCACTGGGTAGGAAGCATTAACAGAAATATCCAGCAACAAATTAATAACTAAAGCAAATTTTCTTTTAAAAATAAAGAAGGCAAGGCACCAATGAGCCCTAGACATCCAGATACCTCTAATCTACTACTAGGTACTAACTAAATAGCAAAAAAAAGAGAAAAGACTGGCTGATGTTCTAGTCAAGGGAAAGGAAACAAAGACTTCATGATACATGGACTTAAACAAAGGAAGAAAGAAATACTAACTGCCAGCTCATAATCAGTTACTAAAACAAGAATCACCTATCACTGTTTTTTTTTTCCTCTGCCTATATTAACTATTTTCTTTCTCTATAACCTCCTTTACCTTTACATATGGACTGTAGGTAAGGTTTTACCTTTATACTTTTGCCTTTAAAATGTTTTCATCTGAAAATATGAATATTGACCATTCGCATCATGACAACTGTCACCATCTGTTCCAGAAAGGGTGAGTCACTTGTGTAAGTACTTGGAGTGACTTTGCACATTCCTAAAGAATAATTTCCATAATGTTTAAAAGTAAACAACAGGAATGTGTGACAAAGGTCATAGTAATTATTAAAGCCCTAAATATGAATTCTGGACCATTTATTTTAAAAAGATTTATTTTAGGGCTGGAGAGATAGATGACTCAATGGCTAAGGTCCTTGCTGCAAAGCCTAACAACCCAGGTTTAATTCCCCAGTACCCACCTAAAACCAGATGCACAAAATGGCACATGCATCTGAAGTTCGTTAACAAAAGCTAAATAAAAGCCCTGGCACACCCATTCTTTCTCTCCCCTTAGAAATCAATAAAAAATGAAATTTATTTTTTTAAATATTTATTTTAAAAAGCCTTGATTTTACAAAGGATAACTGTATTTTTTAAGGAGATAGTAGACAGTTATTGTTGTCCTATGAAGTTCAAATATCTGTACATATTGGGATATACTGAGAGTTAAAAGAACAGATGGTCTCAGGTACTAAACCACTCAATCAGCTCCAAATCCATCTTTTCATACTCTACTGGGCAGTGCTGGGCTTGAACTGTTTCAGTTACATCTTCCTTTGTCAGCATTTTTCTGATTAGCTTCCATCCTCCAAGGCTTATGAGAGTGACTAAGCAATCCTACCTGCTTTATACTTCCTGCTCCTGCCAATGTGGCCCTGAGCCTGGCCCCAGCAGGTGCTTCCAGTCTCCAGCATTTACTGACGCTCTCAAAATCCACCCAGTTACTGCACAGAGAGTTCTGGTGGGGCTCTGGTGCTAAGCTTGTCTAGGTTCTGCAGCTTCTTCCCTGAGTTACCCCCCCCCCATCCTAGGAGCAGCAAGCTTTCTACAGTTCTACCTGGGTTCTACTTTTGTCTTTTCAATTCCTTGACCTCTTACCTAATTTCTTCAATTACCTTTGTGGAAATACTATGATTTGTTTTACCAAATGGATCCTAATAGGTTTTCAATAAATATCTGATAAATAAATGCCAGGTACTCTGTTAAACACTGGCATATGACAACAAGATACACATGGAGCCAGTCATGAAGTATTTCGCTGTAATTATAATATGATGTACTATGGTCTTACAACAATGACTTTAATAAAGGCTTAGCAGATCCGTTATATTTAAGCTTAGCATCTTGGGCCTAATGACAAGATGCTTTGGCTTTCAGAGGAATGTAAGGGCCTGAGCCAAGAAATGATGTGACAGAGCTGTACTTCAGAATGATTAGCACTGTGCAAAGGAAGGATTACTACTGGGAATGTAAGAGATTACTGTAATCATCTAGATTAGAAGTACAGACTCAGCTGGATAAAGCGAACACAAACTTGGCAGAGACAGGATCACTAGATGATCACGAGGAAGTGACACAGTGCCGAAGACAAAGAAGAGCAGGTTAGTAAAAGGCATTTGAATGCTCAAATCCTAACTCAGTAGTTGAAGACAATTATCTTGACAAAAGTTAACAAATAATAGCTAAAAGTTAAGTCTAAAATTTGGTCAGTGTTAAAATTTAGAAAATGACTTAGCTACAAAAGGAGAGTTTATACCCATGGATAATGTATAATTTTATATAATTAAACTATACATACCCCCTGAGTTGGTGCTCCAGAGACCATGGCCATATTTGCATGTATTTCTTCTTCATTTAAACTCAGTCCCATGTATTGGGAGAGCTCTGGATACAGTTTAGGATAGAGACCTAAAATAAATAAATGAATGAAGAAAAGGGAATTGGCAGAATATTCAAAATGAAAAATTACAGACATCCTGTGTTTTAAAACATTTAAGTTACAAAATTTAAGATGAATATAATGAAGCAAAATAGAAGGGTAGCTCTCCATCTTGTGTAGCAATCAGAGTCATGCAAGCATGAACTGCCTCAGATTTCTACACTACTGTCTCTTGGTGTCTGTGGGCATTGATTTCAGGACCCATCACAGATACCGATCTGTAAGTGCTCAAGTCCCTTATGGAAAATGGCTGTGTGGTATACACACGAAGGCTCACCACTTGGGAAGCAGAGGCAGTAGAATCACCACAATTTCAGGGCTTTCCATCTCTACATACTAAGATCATATCTCAAAAAGCCCAAATCAATACTTAACATAAAATAAGATGGCTTCACAGTGACATCCAACCTATGCAGATCTTCTTATATACTTGTATATTTGAATCCCTGCTAGGTTACTTGTAATGCTTAACACAATCAAGTTCTATGGAATCTGTTTTCTTCTTTTAAATTTTAAATAATTATTAAAAATTTGTATGTGGTCACAGTATAGATTACTCTTATATTTTATTTTTGGAGATAGAAAGCATGGATACAGTGAGCTGACTACTCAAAGTAGAAACAATTATTTTTGAATAAATTATCTTGCCTGTTTTGTTCCTTAAGTCTATGTCATGAGGAATATCACTAATTCTCCAATTCATAACTGACCAAAAATTACTCTAGACATCACTCTACAAACATCTATGGAATGTTGTTTCCTCAAGAAAGAAGAAAAAAAGGATGAGAAAAAAATTCAAAACTTGTAAATTTATTTAGTACTCTACACTTTAAGAATAGCCACTATGAAATCCTAGTCTTTTTAAATGTTAACAATATGTTACTTTCTAGTAGTACAAAACTACTTCCAAAAGCCTTTTATATGATCTTTTGTGACTTGAAGTAGGTTTTCTAAAAGGAACAATGTTAGCCATAAAAGGGTAACAGGCACAAAATTTATTTAACATTTACTTTGTACTTAAAGTCATATTTTTAAAAGGCTCTTTCCTGAATCCCAATGAACCATGCGAAAAAGGGGGAAATGCAGTATATTGAAATGGAAAAGTTACTCCTAGGTTTGAGAAGTCCCACAAAGGAAAGGATGGAAATTCCCAAAGTTCCTCTAGAGACAATGAGAGCTCATAAGCTCAAGGACAGGGATGGGACGTGGGCTCCGTCGAGGAAGATGCAAGCCACGCAAGCATGAGGGCCTGAGATTGGACCCCCAGCACCACACAAAAGCTGGGCCCAGCAGCACGTGCCTGTAACTCTAGTGCTGATAAAACAGCCACGGGAGCATCTCTAGGGTTACTGGACAGCTAGTCCAGCCATATTGGTGAGCTCCAGGTTAGGTGAAAGACTGTCCCCAGAAAGTGACTGAAAACATCTGATGTTGACCTCATGTCTTTGCACATGCACCACACATAAGTGCAACCACATACACATGGGCATGCATATGTATACATACTACACATAAGTTCAAGGGCAGCAGTGTGAACAACTGTAAGTCATAATTTATTTGTTTTTCATAAGTGAATCAATCATGTTAAGGACTTATGAGACAGAGTATAATGAAATTGAATTAGGCCATAAACCACATCTTCAGGATTGGGTTTTTTTTTATTAAACAGTTTAAATTACCGCTACTAGAATTTTAACCAGTTTTAACTTATTGAACTAGAACTTTGCCAATTTTATATGATATGTCAAAAAAAATTAAAAATCTTGAGGATGAAGAGTAAAGTGCTTGATGTGCAAACATGAGGTCTGGAGTTCCAGTCCAGAATACAGAAAAAAAAGTTGGTCAGTGTCTCAGGAAGGACACCTGGCACACACATCCTTATGCACAAGTGCACTTACACACACACACACACACACACACACACACACACACACACGAACATGCATAAACCTTGGATTTCATAGTTCAGCAAAAGAAGGCTTTACAAATATTTTGCATTTCAGCAAAAGGTAGCTTTACAAAAGAACACAAAGTGTAAACCTACTTCCATCTTGAGCAATGGGAACAGGCACTTCTGTCAAAATTGCTGAGTTGGCAGGGTTGGCAGAAAAGGCAGTTTGAGCCTAAGAAAGAAAAGAATGTTCCAACAATATACTGTTAAATACTTAAATTTCACATATAATTTGCAAGTTAAATCTAGTACTTTCAAAAAGAAACTCAAAACTGAAGCTTTATTCAAAAAAGCTTCATTTTAAACATTTCAGCAATAATAATAATTTTCAAAGGAAACCTTTAAATCAAAAATATTTTTAAAATTCTAAATATTTTAAGACTATCATAAAAACTGAAAAGGCAGCATTCTAAATTTCATAATGAAGATTTAAGAATGCTATTATAAATTAATATTTTCAAAGAGCATGTCAAATAGATGTCAACATATTTTATTTTCATTATTCTTTGACTACTCCATTTTATTTGCATAAGGAAAAAGCTCAATAATATTCATATGAAAAAAATTATATATCAGTAAAATACCAACCAAGCTATGAAAATACATGGAGGAAACAAATACATAACACTAAGTAAAATCCCATGCTTATATTGCTAATTGTTATTTTCATTTTAGATGTCCCACTAAAGTAACCATGTCTTCATATACTAAGTATAAGAGACTATAATATTGAATGATTCCAATTCCATGTTAGTCTAGAAAAGGCCAAACTATAGATACAGCCAAAAAGAAAAAAAAAGTAGGGCTACCAGGAGAGAGGGATAACTACTAGATCACTGGTGACTTTTAGGGCAGTGCAACTGCATGATACAACAATGGGCTATACACTTGTCATTGAATACATTTGTCAATGCACACAGAACACACCACTAGCACAGCGCAACACACCTGGGGTTACAGCTAAACATGAACTTTTCTCAAAAAAAAAAAAAAAATGAAGTAGTAGGTTCGGTGACAGAGCTTTTGCGTAGTGTGCAGGATGCTCCGGATTCAATCCCCAGTACTCGGAATACAGCAAGAAAACAGCTGGCCATGGCACACTTTTACAATTCCAGCCTCAAAAAAACAAACACAAAGCAAAACAAAAAATACTGTTTCTGGACTGGAGATACTGCTCAAGCAGTTAAGGTGCTTGCCTAGAGAGCCTAACAACCCAAGTTCTAGTCCCCAGGGCCCATATAAAGCCAGATGCACAAAGTGGTGCATGGATCTGGAGTTTATAGTGGCTGGAGGCCCTGGTGCACCATTCTCTTTATCTCTCCTCTATTTCTCTCTGCTTGCAAATAATAATAGTAAAAAAATTGTTTCTGATATTGGTCCCATCAGCATGTGAGAGATGATGGAACACACACACACACACACACACACACACACACACACACACACACACACTGACAGCAACATTGAAGACGGACTAGTTGGTAATA
>PVHP010017322.1:0-34624 GCA_004024765.1 Zapus hudsonius | reverse complement strand
AAATATCTTGATGTTTCAAATTTTAAATGACCAGGGAGAATTTTCATATAGAACTCAGTCCATATGTGAGGCATTCTTAGATTTTTTTAGGTCTTTTATACAAATAATATCATTAGTAAGGGCTCACATTTGCCAAAGCTTAACTTGACCCATTTGTCTAAGATACAAAGGACTGCTTATAAATAAAGCACATGAGTTTTGGGAGGATTTATTTTCTAAATACTTAAATATGCTTGTCAGTAGCTAAACACTTTAGATAGTATTCATTGTTCTTATTCAAACATCAGCAAAATAAATGATCTCGTATTTACTTGTCCTTTTATATTTTAATGATACTTTATTAATCCATATATTCAATTAGTATCAAGATTATCTTAATGTCTCCCTTGAATATTATATCACTAAAATGACTACTTGCAAACTAAATGTAGACCAATTATGCCACTTTTTTCAAACTGAATTTTACTCCTTGATTATGTTTACCATGGTGCAATGGCAGAAAAACTAGCCATTCAATAATCTGCCTAGTAAATAAAGACCCACTCTATCTTCAGATTTAAGCATACTTACAAACTGATACAGATTAAGACCAAGGTCGCATTTCTCCTGGTAGGTAGTTAGTGACTGGCCTATCACTACACCCAGGCCAGCTTGTCAGCTCTGACACAAATAAAACTCACAAGGGATTCAGTCTCATCCAAGATGGCTGCAAGCCACAATTTCAGCAACAGCTTTCCTACTTCTTTCTCAACTATTCCTGGGCTTAGCTCCTGTGTCAGTATTTTGAGCCCACCAACCAATCAGGTCCCTCCCTAATACACCTGAGCCTAGTGTTCAGGTGAATTCTCATTACAGACCATTCTCATTGGAAGTCTGATTCATGTAATTGGACCTGAGCCAGACATATGGATCTTTCTTTGCATCCCCGATACCTTCTTTTACCCAATGTGAGGGAGATTTTTTTTTTTTTTTCTGTGTCCTCTCCTTCCCAGCCTGGAAGGAGAAATTCTCTTGGCTTGGGCATTTTTATGTTTTGCTTTCCCTCTTAAGCCCAACTCTCCCAAAAATAAATCTCATACTGAACCTTCCCTTGAGTCTGCATTTTCAATTCTTTGCTAGTATGAATAAGAACCCAAGTCTTTAGAGCTCCTGGTGTGGGAGTCTTTATCCCACAGAGCTCATTCCCAACTCAGTACTAACCCTATTGATAAGAAAAATATTTTTAATATGCCTTTTCTCATATATTTAATTCAGTGTCCTCAGAAGCTCAGCTGTCTTCACTGGGACACAACATTAGTGGTCTGAAGATGTCCTTGCAAGTCTACTTAATTTATTATATTTTACCCACAATAATAAAATTTTATTTTAACTGCTAGATAATTGTGCCAGTACATTCCATATTGGATTGTCATACTAATGAAAATATATACATGCAAACACTCACAAATTATCACATGAATCATCCATAATATGTATTCTTAGTCCAATTAACCAAATAACTGTGGGCTGTATAATAACTAAAAAGCAAGAAGTCTTATTTGATTTAAATTTGATTATAATTGATTAAAAGGGAATCTAAATTGAGATACATTGAAGAGCTTTCTGTTTGGGTTCATGGTTCATTCTGAACAGATGGCTGTGGTGGTTTGAATGTGGATGTATGTCCCTCATAGCCTCAGGGGTTTTTGATTGAGGTTAAGCTTCTTAAATCTCCAGCACTCTGCTGACAAGAGGCATGTCATTGGGGGTGATCTTTTGTCCAGCCCTACTAAGGTTTATGGACAGCGGTTTGAGTTCTGGCTGTTCATGTCTGTAGGCTGTTGGCTTTTACTCTCTCTGCTGTGGTTGCTCAAGTGAGCAGCCTCTTCTGCCATAGCTAATCTTCCCCTAGAACCAGAAAGCCTGAAACAAACTCTTTCCTCCCATAAATTGCTTTTGGTCAGATGTTTTTCCCAGCAACAAGAAGGTAGCTACAAAAATGGCTTAAAAGCGAGTTTACTCTAAACAATATACAGTAAAACTCAGGGATGTCCTTTTCTTTTGATTTGACATTTTGGGGGTATGTTATTAAAAAAATGAGCTAGCATTCTTTTAAAGAAAGAATAGCTTTTCCTTTATGAAAAAGACAATTTAAAGGGCATTCCCTTTTGTCTTTCTTCTTCTTTCTTCCTTTCTTCTTTTTGTCTTTTTAAATTTTCAATCTTAATCTTAATTTAATTTAATTATTATTATTTGTTTTGTTTTTTGAGGTAGGGTCTCGCTCTTCTAGCCCAAGCTGACCTGGAATTCACTCTGTAGTCTCAGGCTAGCCTCAAGCTCACAGCGATCCTTCTACCTCTGCCTCCCAAGTGCTGGGATTAAAGGTATGTACTACTATGCCTGGCTCAAATTTTAATTTTAAATAAGATGTAAGAGGGATGTCAGTCAAGGAGTCATTTCGTTCATGCAAACCAGTTTTCCCTATGTTCACTGAGATGCCCACCTTTGCATTTTCATAGAAAATGGTAAGCTTTTCTGCCTTAGGATCCTTGTTTTTTATTTTTAAGAGTTTATCTTCCTAGAAATAATTTTGCAAATCAGTTAGCAGTTCAAATGACAACTCCCTCCAAGTCATCTTTTAATCTATGTCTCAGTGTAAATGTTGGCTCCTCAAAGACATTACCTAAAGATTCTGAACTCAGATGGCACCTGCTTGATTCATTTCTTTGTCTAACAGACTGTGAGTCTGTGCTTAGCTAGTGATATAGAGATGTCATAACAGCATAGACAAGGGTGTCTTAAGCAATAAAAATTTCTGTTTTTTTTTCACAGTTCTGCAGGTCTCTTCATCACCTGTAATTTTTCCCTGTGTACATGCATCCCTGATGTCTCTGTGCCTGGATATTTTTTTCTTGGAGAACAGTAAGGTTGTGTTAGTAGCCACCTTAATGGCTTCATTTTACTAAAGCACCTTTGTAAAAATTCTATCTAAAAATGCAGTACATTTTGATGTCCTAGAGGCCAGGGCTTCTAATATGAATTTGGGGAGTTTATACATATTTCCACTCATAAAACATGATTTAATTTCTCTTTTTAATGACCTGCTTTTTTCTGCTATCTTTACAATGTGCCCACCTTCTTCGTTGCTCTTTCCTTGTCCAGTTCCTATTGATTAAAGTTGGTGGACAATGGATATTTGTTGGTCATTTAAATGAATCCTTTCAGTGATTAAATATTGATCTTTCAAGTAAAGTAGTCAAACAAGTTTTTTGAGAGCAGAGGATCCTTATATCAGCCCTTAGTTTTGCTTAACTCAGGAACAAGTGTATCTCTCAAAGGTCACAAAAGCTCCAAGTTGAAGACTCTGAGTTCATTGTCTCACACATTTAGCAATGAAGCCCATGGACACAAAAGATAGTATTTAAAGGGGGAATTTTTATTACAGAGAGAAAGCAAGTTTAGAGCCAAAGCTTTAAGTTCATTTTAAAGCAAAAGTAAAAAGCAAAACAAAGCAAAATAAAATTTAAAAAAAATGTGTCATGAATAGGATGTTGAAATGATCATAGTTAATAAAGGTTTAGAAGGTTTCCCTGGCCAGAGAAATCAGTAAAATGACTGTACAGACATCTGGATACATGTGTTTATGGCCCAATCATCAATCCTCCCTGCCATATGTCCAAATGTCTTTTATCCTATCAGGGAACTGGTCAGATTTCTCTTGATCTCCCAGTGACTGAACAGTGAGAACATTTACACTCCTGAAATTTTTGCAAGAGAGAAGTACAACATAATCAAGAACAAAAATCAAGGGGTTGGGGGGAGCTTCATGAGGGCCAGTTACAGTCTGTCAAGACTGTTTTTGCTGTTTTTCTCAGAGCCCCTTCTTTCCTCTCATCCTGCCACTTTGGCTTTCTGACACCCAGCTACAAGCCTTCTTATTTTTCTTCTCTGGTGTTCCCAACTATGCTGTTCTCCTTAATTTAACATTCACCTTAACTCTTGCAATTCTAAGGAAGGATAAAGGGCAAAACTGTTGCCCTGGCATAGCTGAATTGTAGCCAAGAGCACAGATCAAGATATATGACTGCAGGGTCCTTCCATAAGTACATAGAACGTTTCTCTCTCTGATTCCCTATCAGCAGTCTGTAATATAACATATAGTAAATAATAAAAATAACGTTTTGTGTAACGAATCAGTGTGGAGCTGGAGGGTACTTTCCCTAATATTAAAAAAAAAACTTCTATTTAGAGTGAAAACTACAAGTAGATTTATTTTACTTTGATATACTTTTAACTGATGAAACAGCACCAATAAAATTAGTAGAAAAATAGTTTGAAATGTTGAAGAGTATCCATAAAATAAAGGGACACTTTGCAAGAATGAAACTAGAGTTCTAGAAATGTGCCTTGCAGTGGTAGGGCACCTACCTAGCATGGGTGAAGCACTGGGTTCTACCTACACAACCACAAATAAATGTTAAACAAAAGCAAACAAACTGCATTGTGTTGGATATGTAGAATGAGAGCACTTGGCAGGGGAAGCAGGACAATTAGTAGTTCGAAGGCAAACCTGGACAACATGAGACCTGGTCCCCAAAACAACCACAACAAATGCACCTTAATAAATTGTGTAGAAAACACAAAGCAATGCATTTAGTAAACTTTCCTCTTCTTAAAAATATGTGAGGGCTGGAGAGATGGCTCAGCGGTTAAGGCACTTACCTCCAGTGCCTAAGGCCCCCGGTTCAATTCCCCAGGACCCACATAAGCCAGACCCACAAGGTGGTGGCCCTGGTGTGCTCTCTCTCTCTCTCTCTCTCTCTCTCTCTCTCTCTCTCTCTTTATCTCTCTCTCTCTCTGCTTGAAAATGAATAAAGAAAATATTTTAAAAAATATGTGAGAAGCCAAGGTCCTAAACTGACCTGGGTGAAGTGAGTTTTCATGCAACATATCCTTAGGAATATGAGAATTGAAACAGCATGTTGAACAAAGTGCCAAAGAAATTAAGGACATCATAAAGTGAAATGCAAATTTGCAGTGTAGCTTTCTGTAACAGGGCAAAGTACAAAAGTTAGAATGTGGCAGACCTTCAAAGCTCTTAGGTGAGTCATCACTCATATTTAACTTTAAAAAAATTTATTTATTTATTTTTTTAATATTTTGGTAACCACCACATCTCTCCTCCCTGCCCCCATTCCCCTGCAGGCCCTCCTCAGTAGGATTGCTGGAATGTTCCATGGAATGGGGAGTTATGAGTTGTGCCAGCAGAAGACAGTAAGTTTAGGGGTAGGAGAGAGGCAATGACTCAGGATATTCCCTCCACCATGGATTTTACAATCTTTCTACCCCTTTTTCCTCAAAGTTCCTTGAGCTATGGTGGGTGAGTTTTAAGTCAGTTTTAGTGCTGAGCTCTTAGCAGCTTCTGGATTTCTGCTCTGCAACATTTTAAGTATTCCTGGTGTCTGTGTTCATCACCACAGAAATTATAATGTTCCTCCTCATCCGCAGGGGTATTTTCTGCCATCTCAGAACCTATCCTTCTCTGGAATGTTATGTTGATGATTGCTCAGGATATCTGTAAAGAATGGTGAGAGACTCTGGTGCACTCAGATTCTCAGAAGTAGTATGTTGATTTTTCTATTTGTTACTTTCAAATATAGATTCTTTGGAGGGAGAGTATCCTGTAATAAAGTCAATATACAAGAGAGACCAGGCAGAGAATGTCCGTCGAATGCATGCTTAGATAAGTATAATAGAAGTCTGGTCAGTAGGAGAAAATCAAGATATCAATAACTTTAAATTATACTAATATACTCAATAAATAATAAAAAATGATAAAATATTTTCATAATAATTTACGTGACACTTTGTCCAATTCTTATCACCAAAAATTAAATAATAATATATAAAATGACTTATTATCTGGTTTTTTTTTCCCCTGCTAAGCAGCATAATGCTAAAGGTGCATTTGGAGTGCTTCGGGTCTTCACAAGGATCTGTGCAAAATGAGTCTTTTTCTGTTAGAAAGTTTTCCTTCATTCCTCACAATTGTGAAGGTTGAAAAGATTTCACACATCAAAACAACCATCTTAACCCCAGTGAAGATGAAAACAAACTTCTTCTGCAAGGACTTTGACCTTGCTAACCAAATTTGCCAACTCTCCCTTTTGAATTTTTGAGCCAGACACAGGTATTTTCTACCCCTATTTTCATCTGCTACTGAGAGAGAAAATAAGGTGAAACGCAAACATCAAATCCCAAGACATGCCAGAAATTCATTCTGTAGTGTTTCCTTTCGGCCACAAGATTTCCCCACACACTTTCAGGAATAAACAGTTTCAGGGAGCAATCTTTACAGTTTTAATAGCATGTGGCATTTGCAGTCTCTGAAGCCCAAACTTCTCTGTGAAGTTTGCTTCTTCAATAACCTGGGGCTTCGGGATATTATTACCCATTCCCTGAGTAGAATTTCTGCATTGCTCCTTGATTTTTTTTCTTACTTAAATACACTTGGATCACATTTTTGCCAACCAGTTTAACTTAACAAACTATCAGAAAGATTTCAACTGTACTTAACACACAGTCTACATATTCATAGAAGTATTTCTTTCATTTATCAAGACATATGTCTGGTAAAGGTAGCTATAGGTCACATAGGGATTTTCTTCTTTATGGTGATTTAGTGGTAGGATAGGTATTATGTGGAAAATACTTCTTTTGGGGAAAATATGGAGTACCATATGTTGTTATCTACCAATTCAAAAATGTACAGACTTACCAACAGAAGATATTATGGAGAAATGAGGTATTAAAGTAATTTGGCATAATTAGAGGACATAGATAGAAATAAATCTGTGATGTATTTTAAAACAACCATGTTTTTAGACTTCCTGATATCATTAGATTTCCTGGTCCAAGGCAGACCATTGCTGCTATGTTTCTTCAAGAAGACTAATACAAAGACAAATGCAAGGGTTTTTCATTCTTTTTAATCTTCTTGTTTAAAGTACACTTCCTTTAATTTTTACTGGTAAAATATCATACTTGTTACACATTGATATTTTCATATTTTTCTACTCTGTAAATACAGCCATTTTGTTAATTCCCTAATTATGAATTTGATATTGAAGAACTCTGAATGGAATATTTTGTCCCAAAGGCAAAAAAACAAAATGTGACTTAAAAAATCTCATTATACATAGTAAAACTTTTAATTATTTCTGGTGTATACATTGTGTAGTTTTTCTAACAACAAAAAAGATGATATTATTTCTACTTTGCATTTTTCTCACAATATCATCCTCTGGCATACTATTTCAGATGGTCCCTTAAAATGAGATAGGCTTACCTCCATCTCCCATGGAAAAGTCTAATCACATTTTGTTTTTCATATTTTCTTGGCTTATCACTTGTTTATCCTTTCTTAAGAAGTCCACAATGCTAATCTCTCTGACTCTCCTTATCTCTCTCTCTATGTGTGCCTACCTTCATGTTTCAAACCCACCATTTTACATTTTCTGTGAGAATCTAGTCAAGTATAAGATTTTTAGTTGTAAATAAAAAAATGTAGTTTTAAAGCATTAGCTTTGTCTTTTAGCACAAAGAGATTAACTGGCAAAATACATGTTTGGCACTAATAATTGCTTTTTTTTCAGTTTCTTGTCAATTTTGAAAACAGTTTTATTGCTATGTTTCTTTTTTATTTTTATTTTTACTTTTTTATTAATTTTTTATTGTCCATAATGAGTTACATTATTTAATGGGCAAACAATGAATTGTTATCCCCAGTTCCCCAATGCTCCTCTTCCCCATTCCCACTTAGCTAGATATCCTCCCCTGTGGGCTGTCTGGATCAGTCCTTGGGGCTGGGGACCATGGATAGCCTAGGAGTCAGCCTGGTTCCACTGGCCCTAGTGTGTTGTGACTGAGGGGGGTAGGGACTCTGGATATTCTCCTCCACTAAGGCGCTCAAAATCTTTCCACCCACTCTTCCACTCAGTTCCCTGAGTCTTGGTGGGTGAGTATCAAGGCTGCTTTATTATTGAGAACTTAGGGGTCTCTTTACTTCTTTTTTTAGATTGTGTCAAAAATCATTGTCTGTTTCACTGGCTTATCCTGTGTTGACTGATTGGCTGTGGCTATGGGTCACTTGTTCATTCCATCATTCTCTTCGGGGTTCCATATGGATCCTGCAGGATATGTCTGGGGTGGCTCATATCTTTCCAGGATGTCAGCTATCGGCCTGCATTTCATTGGTAGGGCTGGATGAGCCACAGCTCTATCGCAGTATTCTGAAAGATATAAACAGAATTTCCACTGAAGAGTGAGGTCAGTATAGGTTAACTGAGGTACACATTTCTGAATTAGCTAGATTCTATTTTTAGTAGTCTCTCTGTCAGTTGCTCACATAGTGCATCCCTCCTTGGGGGCCCAAGAGTCCGGCTCCCAGTGCATATTGCCCTAAGTCTACAGTTCCAGTTAAGGGCTCCCCCTCACTAAGTGGAATATTTGGCCAAATTTAAGAGCTGTTGATTGCCTCCCCCAGGCTTTGGCTCCTCCATTGCACATGTGCTGCTTTCTTGGTTCGCTGTTCTCTCTCAGTAGGAAGTGTGATCAGCCTACTCACAGCAGACTGTGTTTCATGCCAGTTGTCTCTGTTTGCTCCAGCTGTCTTTAGCTTCCCCTGGCAGCTTATGCAGTACCTTCTAGCACTACACTGACTACCATCTGGGGGCTGGTTACCATTCTGGACCTCGCAGGGGGTCTCAAGATGCTGATAGATGGCTCTCTGTGGTTTCTTCAGCAACAGGATCCCACCTCAGGCCTGGGGTGGGCATTCAAGTGCTTTGACAGACTCCTGTCTTGTATTTGGAAACTCATGGGTCTTTTTGGTCAATAGCTCAGTGAGCAAAGGAGCCAGTGACTAAGACCAGGAGTTGCCAGACTGATCAATTTTACACTGGATTAGACTCCCCTTTTATTTACCGCCCCTCTTGCCAGATGTTGCCTACTACTTGCTCAATAGGTGACATTATGATCTTGAGGATTTTATGATTTTGAACTCATTTTGGTTTAGCTTCTTGCTGAAGTCATTCCCCTCCTCCCCATCTTTTACTCCTCAGTCAAAACCTCTCACTTCTTTCTACTGGTCTGCATGTAAATGTATGTGTATGTGTGTGGGGGGGTGGGGAGAATTCCTCAGATACTTATTCCATCCTTTGATTACTACAACCTTACTGCCCCTCTTCTGCAACATTCCCTGTGCTTTTGCAGGTGTTATAACTATACTTTAGTATTGAGCTCTTTGCAACCTCTGAATTTCTGCTTTGATGGATTTTGAGTCTTCTGAGTGTCTATCCCCATCTTCCTGGAGGAGGTTGTCAGGTTAGCAGTGATAACAACACTCATATTTAAATCACCACTTCTGCTCTAATGTCTTTTGGGTCCTGGAATATGTGATAGAGATGGCATGTCTGGTGCTAGGCAGTTGGCTATCTTTTCTTGTCCTATTGTTGGATCTTAGTCCTCCTCAGTTTTTGCTGCCATTTCTCATTTCTGTGGAGTGGGATCAGCTCTAGAACCCTAGTGTGGGGTTGGTGGCTGGTGGCTGGTGGCATATATACTACAAGAAACTTATTGGAAATATTTACACAATCATTTAATGTATTCTCATCATAATCCTTTCCTGTTACCTTGCCTTATTTCCCTCCCCTACTTCCTTCCACTGAAACCCTTCTTCTTTCAGAGTCATTCTACTTCTTTGATGTGTTAGTCTAATGCCCTCCTCAACAATAAAGGATAGAAAAATTAGTTTATTATTATCAAATTGACCATACTCAGAGACAAAAATGTACATTTAGCAAAATATTAAAAACAACTACCTTTACTTTTAAAAAGCATCTTATAAGATGCTATAAAATAATTTACCTGAGAATTCATAAATGTTTGCTAAATGGAAAACTAGAACAGTGAAGAAATGCATGGTCTATAATTCTTACTTTCTTCTTTTATGTCTTTCTTTCTATTTCATTTTCTTAAGTTTAAAAGTTAATTGTTACTTCAAGAGATATCTACATAATAATATGTTAATTTTTAAAATGTATCGTTTGTTATTCCTACATATTTATTCACACACTTTATTTTTACTCTTTTGTTCTGATTGGTTCCTGGATTTTGGCCGTTTTTTACATAGGAAACCTCTGCATTAATTTGTACTGATTTCTAAAAAGACAGTTCAATATGACTTGGTACTTCATAGTTTAAATGTGGAGATGCCAACAGAAATAGATGACATTTTCTTTAGCAACAGTAACACCATAGTAAAGCTGCTATTTTGACATTCAGAGAACACAGTAAATTTTTCAGACTATTTCATCCTTAAATTGCACTTACAATTCCATAAAGGATGGACTCAATTGGGAACCTGGCTTGGGACAGAGTTCAGGACCATGGCCAGTGTTTAGATTGGAACCTAGCTCAAAATGGCCGTGACAAGCACCCGTGCTTATCTCATGGATTTGGGTGAGCCAACATCATTAGGTCTTCATAAATGTAACTTTATTTTTATACTAATGTGTCATTGTGTTATTTGATTTGAAATTGTCCTGCTTAATTGGCAGTTCTTACTGAGAATCCTTCTGCATGGAAATGTAGGCAGGCATATCAGAAGTATAGGAATGGTTCAATTTTGGCTCTCTGAGAAGGCATTTTCTTCATAGAAAATTTATAAAACTATCTGCCCAATATGCTATCTATCATCAGAAAGGAACATGAGGAAATGCAAATATGCAGTTCAAATTTCTAAAACCAAGTAAATTAATTCCTATATTTTTTTTATCATGTTCATTGCAATTCCACAAAGAGCTGAAATGACAAACAAATAAAAAAGAAACCAAGAGCACATGTTTTTCTTTCCAGCTGATAAAAAATAATGCTTTGTTCTTAGGAGTATTGTTGTTAACATGTAGCTGGGTATTTTTGTGCATTCTACTCCTAAAACTAAGTAATTAAAACATTAATTTATCTTGACACTTCTGTAGTTGTGCAGGAAGGTTTAGCTCCTCTCTTTTCTACTCATTCATATATGGGTGGGTTGAAAGGGCATTACCTGATATAAATGGGTAGCTGAGATAATTTGGCTTTTTTCCTGCATGTTTTGTGTTTTTTTTTGGGGGGGTGGGGGACAGTGAGCCTAGAAGATCTATCCCATATCAAGAACAGAAATACCAGTTGTGTTGGTGTATGGCAAGAGGATATTGCTGAAGAGGTGGAGGAAGGATAATCATGAGTTCAAGGCCAGCCTTGTCTATACATTTTGGGGGAGAATATCCAGTCATTGTCTCCGTCAGCAACAACACAGAAAGAAAAAACTGGCTAACTCTCAGACAATCCACAATGCCCTATCCCATGGACTAGACCAGCAAGCCCACTGAAGAGGACCCCCAGCAGGTTGGGGACGAGGAGAGAAATGGGGGTATCATCACAAGACTTGCTCATAAAATGCATCTAATTATTGATGATAAATATGGAATAATATCAGAAATAACAGAGCAAGCTTCCCTGGTCTTGTAATCCCCAGTGAAGGTCCTTGTTTCACAAGTGTTAATATTTCATTGAGAAAGCAAGCAATGTGGCAAAGCCACCCTATACCATCCTGTAAGGACACAACATACACAGCACATGATGGAAACAAGAGAATGTTACTGCTTGTCCCCTCTGAAATCCATGTTGCATTTGTTTGCCATGGTAACAGGGCTGAGAGATGAAACTCTGTTGGAAATAATTGGATTATGGCTTTTGAATGTTTAATGAGTTGATGAGCTTTCATGAGAGATACACCTTCCCTAATATTGGATTGCATCACCACCAGTCTCACTTCCAGGAAAGGGTGTGATGATAAAACAAGATGGCTAGTTGGGATAAGTTCCTTCCATCTGTGTTCACTTACCCATCTGCTTTCTTCATTAAGCTGAAGCAGCGTGAAGCCCTCTTCTGTATCCAAGGCAATGCCATTCCCTTGTTCTTAGACTTTACACCCTGCAAAACCTAGAGGCATCATAGCTTCTGTCCTTTATAAATTTAATGGTCTTCAGTACTTTGATACAGCTACAGAAAATAGACTTAAAACAGTAAACAAATTTACAATATTAAGTCCTAATATTAGCTACTGGAATTCAGAGCATAGATTGTTAATGCTCAGTAATCTAAACATTAACGTTTTCAGTAAGAGTACACACACACAAACATAAGCACACACGAGTGCAGAAACATGCATGCACACATGCAAACATGCTCATGAGCACACACATATGCACACAAACATGAACACACACACATGCACACAAGCATGCACACACATGCACACAAACACACACACACAAACACAAGCACTCACACACATGCATACACATGCACACACACATACTTGACAGTTTTTACTATGGTTTTTAAATAAAAATGTACTCATGTTCTGTTTATAGTAAAGACAGTCATAGATATAATGTTTTGTCATTTTAATATTACAATTAATACTTCTGAAACCAGTGCCAAATGTCCAAAGTATAAGAAGTTGTTGATAAGTTTTACTTTTCCCAGGTCTTTAAAATTTTATATTATCAATTACACTGCATGTACAGAAAGGATTTTGAAAGTAGATTGCCCTATTACTAGCATTACACTCAGAAGTATTTATTAGAGAAGGAAATAAGCTTTAAAGAACACAATTTGAGATATTACCAAACACATGTAAATTAATTCAGAATTTTTAGAGATACTGCAATGCAATCCTATTATCAGTTCTGGAATAAGTGAACTTGTTTCATATGTAAAATTCTTAAACTTTCCATTTAATTTTTAACACATTGTTATTATATTAAAACATTAATGAAAACAAATTTACTCTTCTCTAATAGATTATTTTTTCTATGTCTGTGAAGAAAGAGGTTGAGGTTTTTATTGGCTTGGCATTGAATCTGAAAATCACATTTGGCAGGATTGCCATTTTTACACATGCAGACCTTGTAGGCTTGGTGGCCCATCTGTAATTCCACACTCAGGAGGTAGAGACTGAGGATCCCTGGGGTAAACTCTCTAGCTGCACTACCTGAATCCATAAGCTCTGTTTTCAATTGAAAGATCAGTAGATAACATGCTGGGAAATCAAAGATAACTGACATTTTGGCCTCCACACACACACACACTTATACACTCACTCTCACATACGAACATGCATATCTAACTCACATGCATTCCACACACACACACACACACACACACACACACACACACACACACACACATGCAAAACTTAATAATAAAATCTACCCACATTTTTTATCATGTAGTTTCTGAGTGATTTTGTGACCAGGTTGAAAATTATTATTTTTTTTTTTGTTGGCAACATGTCTTTTGCTTAACAGCACACTCCTGTGTCTTTAATTTAATTCTCTTTGGACCTTGTCAGATCCCTTTCTGAGCTCATTAGGATCACAATCTTAGAGAAGAGATTGGATTTAGCCCAGATAAATATATCTCTTAAGCTCACCCCAAGGGATGATGAATTCAGAAACCAATTGCAAACAGGCATTATGAGAAAAGTTTGCATTGGGCCATCTGTCAAAATCTTGTTGAGTTTAACCCAAGCTGTATCTAAACTTGTATGTGAGAGATTAGTTCAGAAAGAAACCTCATTGACACTTTGAACAATGGAAGAATTATGAATTTAACAAGACATCAGTTAAAATCAGTCAAGCAATTGATTAAGGTCCAAGGTAGAAGCACAGATACACAAATGTTGACTGACCAGTTAGTGAATTTGTTGGTTTTTGTCTCAGTCAAATCTAAACTGCTTTCTTTAGTTTGTTCATATTATAAATTCATTTTCTGCCTTTTTCCTAAATAACATAATTTCTTTGTGAATCATTTAGAATTATAATGAATATCTTGGAAAACTAATATAAACAAAGTTAATTTTAGAAGTATCTTAGAAAAAGAGTACAACATTAAAGAGGAGAAATATCTTCTAAAAGAAATTCGAACTTTAAAAACAGGATTAGCCAGTGGAACAGAAACCAACGATTTTCGACACAAAGACCCCTAAGCTCACAACCTTAAAGCAAACTTATTACTCATCCACCACGACTCAGGGAACTATGCGGAAGAGGGGGCGGAAAGATTGTGAGAGCCGTGGTGGGGAGACTATCCAGAGGTATGGACAGGAGAAACTGGCTGATTACTAGTCTATCCATGGTCCCCTGTCACAAGGACTGATCCAGACGACCCATGGAGGAGGTCATGCAGCGGAGTGGTGAGGGAAATCGGGGATAACAACTCATTGTTTGCCCACTAAATTTTGTAACTCATTATGGACAATAAAAAAAAAAACTGATTCTGTAGATTTTATAGCCAAATCAAATGAAAAGCATAGAACCCACGGGACCCTTCTATTATTTTTACTTTCTTAAATTACAGCTTAAATCTCCTATCCTTATCCCATAACCCTTTTACCCTCCATTTCAACCATGCATTGACTTCTGTTCTACCTCCCCCTCTCACCTACTTTTCATTCCCCACAATAGGAAGCTCTCATATCACAGCTGCCTTTTAGGTTAAACCTCCTTCAGATTAGAACAAACTTCTTTCATTGATCTTAAGCACTATCTTCCTTTTTCCTATAAGTATTCCAAAGCCTTGACCTTAAAGAAAATGGTATACATGGAAGAATTTCAAATAGTTTTGAAGTTATAGCTCTTCATAGTCTATGTCAAATTTATGTTAAGGATCTTGAATTTTAACATAAAAAAGACCAGATGATAAAGATGAAGGCAGAGAGGGAAGTGCCTGAGAAAATTATTAGGAAATCTTCCTCATGCTACTGATTATGCCCAAACCCAGAAAGCTTTAGAAAAGCTAAATATTTCTGAAATGACCTATTTCCAATGCTCTCACTTTATAAACTAAGGCTCTACTTTTATCTCATAGGCAAAGAAAGAATGATTCCATTGAAGTTAGGCTATAGCATATATAAGTTACTTGTTTTACAATTTAAGGAACAATCTTTTGTCAGAAATAGTGCACATAATTTGCAAGCACATGCTTAACTGATAACTAGACCTAGTAACAAATCCTGGGCACTTCTGTTCATCCCTTGAAAAAACAAAACACATTGCATTAAGGCTTAAGAACATCCATCCTGCATTAAGGACTCTCCAGTAGAATGGTCAAATATACCCACTACTTTTATTGGTAGAGAGAGCTCTCTGGTCATGATGAACATAGATCCCATAAAGAGACGAGAAACTGGGATGTATGCCTCTTACATTGCCCCAGTTATATATCAGGGAAGGTGCTCTGAGAGGGAACTGAATCCTAACAATATTATTTTACACCTATATTCATAACATGAGATTTCATGTATTCAATCTTTTGAGAAAACTTGGGAATTGTCACTGATTTTCATAATATTTACATTTTTTATAAATAAAACTTCCTCATGGTGAAAAAATAATGACTCAATTTTTAATATTTCTGATAGTGCACAGATATTATCCACCATTCAGCCTACAATCATTTCCTTCAGACATTTTCTTTGAGGGATTCTTTTTTTCATACTTGTTTTCATCATATTTGCTCAATTACAAAGAGTAATCTACTGGACAAAGAGTATTGTCAGATTAACTGTTATCCTGATGCAGTTTTTCCAGGCCATAACAATGTTGGACAGTGATTTAATGGAAGCCATGTGTCTAAGCAAAGGCCAATTGAAGATTAATTCATCTAACATGCATGCCAGCCTGAATGCCATTCTCTAAAATTAGCAATGAAAGAGAGTAAAACTAATACTTAAAGCCTAGAAGGCTGTCTTGCACCTGTCCATGTATGAATTCTCCCCTCCTCAAGAAACCTGTCTGAAGAGGAAACCAATATACTAAGCACCTCACAATGAAATGATAGTCACCTCTCTCTGTTTTATGTTGCTTGATGCAAATACTGGTTGTTTAATGGATCTTTGTACCTTCTAGATCTATGTTCTGCATTCCTTAATATGAATCAGGTAAATACATTTTTTTGCCTTTTCCTGAGAATATCATCAGTGAATCTGGACCATCCCGCTCTCATGATAACCCTAGAGGCTATATATTTTAAAAGGTCTAAAGATAATTTTACTCCCATATGAAGAAAGAAAAGATACACTGGAGGAAATAAATTCTCAAAGTTGCATTAATGTCCGGCAAGAGTTTCTCAAAACAAACATTTAAAAACTTTTAATGAATGTTCAAACTATAGCCAGGAGAACACTGGAATTGTGGGAAATTTTGACTAAAATCATTCATATCATGTATGCTGAGTGGGTCACCCAATGGCCAGCATAGTTCAGCTATGCTGTTAAGAAGGGCACAGAGAAGAAAGCTAATTGGTAAGTCCTTTTGAACATTACAAAATTTAATCCAATACTCTTCCACTAGACTTAAAATTTATTTGACTCAAGTTGTGGATGAAAGCTTTCCCTTGCCAAAGAGCTAGCAAATATAGAACCTGTTTTCCTACCTGAGGACCAAAGAGACAACATTATAGCAAGACTGTCAATTATGGCTTACTTGTAAACTTTATTGTCCATCATCAAGAACAACAGAAGAGGCACTAGGATTCTTAAACTGAGTAAACATCCCCCACTGCAAAGCTTTCAAACTTTATAGGCATCCCAATAGTATAAACATTGTTTTCAATAATAATGATATTAAAAATTTTCAGGGTCTTTTTGGCTCTTTCATTTTGAATTGGTATTGGAAAAGTTTAGCTAAAACTTTCACCTCCAAGTCCAAATCTTGTCCTAATTCAAGCATACATTGCTCAAGATTGTATGAATAGGGTGTATTTCTCCAAGTCCTTATCAATAGATAGAGTGGTTCCTGGACACTTTCCTAAGCAATGCTTGCTGGGTCACGTTGAGATCTTGTCTTCAGGTATCTGAAAGCATTACTGAACTGTCATGTAAGTTGTTTCATGAAACACAGTCACAAATAAGCCAAACTGTAAAGCTCCAGCAGTACAGCTGTGTCTTGAATATACATCCCACAAGTAAAGGGAAGAAAAGCCTGCTATAAATCATTATAAAACACTCTCTTCCAAGAACAAGCTGTAGACTCCTAATTCTTCTTAGTTGTAACCAAAGATCACTGTTTAAACTTGACAACTACTGGGAGTTGTTAAATCATGGTTTATGGGGTGAGGTTAGGAAAATACAATATAGAATATTACTTTCACCTGTATGGACTTGGACATTAAGGATATTTAATAAATACATACTGCCTCAAAATTATAACTATGGGATATATATGATCCTTATTTTAAAATATTTTCTTGTCTAGACTTAGTGCCTGCTATAATTTCATAAGATGGCAATATATATGAAGCATTCTGTGTTCACCCTTTCAATAATTCCCTGTTCCCACATTCAAAGACCAATGGTACACTATGATTATTAAGTATCATGGTTTGGCCCAGGTGTCCCCCACAAACAAATGAATATGTTCTCAGTGATTGATCCCCAGCTGATGGCACTTCAGGAATTAGAGCCTTGCTGGAGCTGTGTTGTTGGGGACGGGCTTATGGGGGTTATAAGCCAGCTCCCCCTTGTCAGTGTTTGGCACACCTTCCTGCCACTGTTTGCAGTGCTGTGGCAGAGGTGATGTCCACCCCTCTGCTCATGCCATCGTTTTCCCTGCCAGGATGGAGTCTCCCCTGAGTCCATAGCCAAATAAACCCATTCCTCCACAAGACACCTTTGCTTGGGTTCTTTCTGTGCAGCAACGAGAACGCTGACTACACACTCTGTTTATCATTTTCTAAAGAAAAGAAAAATTTCAATACTTCTCCATTTCATTGTTTTTGATATCAGTCAGGTATTTATACAGAATATAAATTCATAGATTTAACAATCAGGAAGAAATATGGAGGTCGGATAGATACATTACAGGCTCTTGTGATTTGAATATAATATGTCATAAACAGACTTTTGTGTTTGAACTCTTGGTCCCTAGCTGGTGGGATGGTTATAGAACCTTTGGAATGAGGAGCCTTGGATGCAGTGTGTTCTGGGTATGGACCTTGAGGGGGTTTGGGCAGACCCCTCCTCGTGTTGCACTTTGATATCTGGCTGTAATGTGCTTCTCTATTCTACCACCTTGCTTTTCACCATGACAAAATGTATCCATTTGAAACTCTAAACCAAATAAATCTCTTTCTTTTTGTAAGTTACTTCTGGGCAGGTATCTATTCCCAGCAATGAAAAATAGCTAGTAGAAATAATGAGAATTCAACAGCATTGATAATATCCATTGCTCATATGCATTTCTTTAGGAGATGAAAACTCTGGAGGTTTTTTTTTTTTACTTAGAAATAAATATCAAACCAGTAGAAGGTAGATACAAAACGACAACTTACGATTTTCAAGGTAAGTGCCCTTAATAAACTTTCAAAATAAAAATACTCTTATAATGCATTCCTTGATTATATTTTATTCTACCAAATATTTAAGATCATGATTGAATTATCATCATCACTTATTAAAGTTAAAATATTCTGATTTCAACACATTCAGAGTTATGAAACTATAGCCTGGAGCCAAATGAAACCTACCAATGCCCTTACATGAACCAGACACAGACTTGAGGTTTTTTTTTTTTTTTTCATTTTAAATGTTGGAAAAAGGCTAAAGCGCAATATGAGTGACACATGGAATTATATGTAGATCCAATTCAATGCCCATAAGTAAGGGTCTGTTAGGACACAGCTGTGTTCCGATTTATATATTATCTGTGGTCATTTCTTTTGTCATAGAGGCAGACTGAGTAGTTTTGACAGACACTATATGGCCCACAAACTCCATTTTTATCTGGGGTTCACCAATCTTTGCTTTTGCATGAGATAAAAGTTCAGGATCTGTGCACATTAGTGGGTGTGTAATTATGCAGCATATGGAGGGGTTGAACATATTCTTAGGCATGTGTCTCTGCATCCATTCTCTTCCACTCATTATTCTAACTGACTCTAATTGTGTTCTTGGGTTGATATGTTAAAGATTAATGATACACTCAGCCTGAATCATGATTCACATAGATCTGAAGATAAGGCCGAGGAGATGGCATAATGGTTAAACATTTCAGTTTTGTTTCCTCTAGAGAAATCCTGAGAATTTTAAGTCTAAGGAAGTAATTGTAGCAAATCTCTCAGAGGAAGCGTAGACCTGCCATATTCTTGTCATAAAGCTGATAGTATATCTATGTCCTGCTACTTGAAAAAATAAGGTGAACTGATATGCAATGTCAGTCTTATTGGTCTTTAATGGAGTTGAGTTTAATTCAGCAGTGACCATATATAATATTTGCATAACTCTCTAGGTTTAAAAATATTGAACATTTAACCCTAATGAGATGGTAATGACTGTGACAAAGAGTTAGGGTTATTCTCAAACCAAGATATTATTTGGTAATGGATAGAAACTATTTAAGGGCCCTCAGTGCAGATGTAGGTACTGAGTAATCAACATTTGCAGTGGTTAATGGGCCATGGTAGAATGAGAAAACATTCCCGTCGATTATATGGACAGGAGTCAACCTGTTACTCATTAGAATTATAACAACAATGGCAATAACCTCAGTAGTAACAGTGAGGAAATACAACTCCAGGAAACATATAAACATGTACTTCATACCGTTTATTTGTCCAGAACTGCATTCCGTAGTTCATGTTTTTACTCATACAAAGATAACACACAAAGAGGAACTTTTTCCTACACTGCCCTAGACACACTGTACACTGTAGCCCCGTGACAATAAAACCCAGCAGAACGGGGCCTTATGGTCAAGGTTGCAGAGATTAGATATGGAATCATTTGATCTAAATCTAGAAAATCTGGCTGTACTTGTTGCTCTTAAAACAGAATTTTTACTGCACAATCAAATCATAGCTAAAATATAAATCAAATAAACAACTGAATTTCCACCAAATTATGCTTTAGAAAAAAGCTAACATTCTGAAGGATATGAATGCACAAATACATAAAGAGATGCTTATTTACAGATGTATTAAGTCTGCTTAATTTAAAATTTTAATTCTCTTTATCAATGATATAGGAGAATGGGCAACCTCACAGGGTGGAAGATGGTGTTTGATTTGGGTCATAATACCTTGGTTCTAGAACACTGAACGGTTGAGGTTCCACAGGTTTCTTGGGGGGATGAACGGATGTACAGGAAGAGCTGTGTGGTTTCCTCCTGTTCCACCACTGGGGCAACAGCTCACTTATCCTGGTAGGATGGGAATTGTCTCCATCTGTTTCCTTTCTTGAGGACTGATATAGGCTAGGTCTGGGAATGGGAGGCCACAGGCCTTGGGCTTTGAGACTCACTTTGAGATGTGGGGAAGGAGGCTCTGATAAATGTTTCTTTAATCTTTAGGGAACATATTTTTCTAACGTTTCTAGGCACATTTTATAGATCTTGGTTCTTTTGGATAAACATTATTGCACATGATTTCCCATAACAGGAGTAGAAACTTTCTATTAGTTTCTCTTCACTTGTTCCAGTCAGTTTGAGATTGAAATCTTCCAACATATAGTCATTATAGATTTAGCAACTTTTTAAATCTATTTAAAAAATATCTTTATTATGAATAACTTTGTACTTTGTATGAGAAAATCTTTTGAATGTGTCCCTGTTTCCCCCTTCTCTGTTTCCTACCCATTGGGGCACTTCCTCCCTGTGCATACTATACTGGATCTGTCCATAGGTTAGGGAGTATGAACTGCACCAGAGGTAGCCAGAGTTTCATTGTATTTTTCCTTCCCCCTTGTATATTGTTGCTGAGGGTGGTGATGTCTCTGAATATTCTCCCCACCATGGCTCTTATATTCTATCCACCCCCTCTTTTGCTCAGTTCCCTGAGTCATAGTGGGTGAGTTTTGAGTCTGCTTTGTTGTTGAGATCTTAAGTATCTGTGGACCTTTGACTTGGGTTGTGTTGGGTATCGTTGGTGTCTGTCTCCATTGACCTTTCATGGGTATCAGGCTTGCTGTGGTGATTGGTCTCCTGTTTGTCTTGTCACTTTCTCCTAGGTTTCTTTTGGGCCTTGTGTGAAGGCTAGGTGTGGGTTGTCTCCTGCCAGGATGTCAGCCATCATCCAATGTCTTGTTGGTGGAATTGGGTATTTCGTGGCTCTCTCAATTCTTTCTGAAAAATACAAACAGAATGCCCGTCTGAGAGAGATCAATATAGGTTAAATGAGACAACATTGCTCTTTT
Source organism: Zapus hudsonius (assembly GCA_004024765.1). NCBI lineage: Eukaryota > Metazoa > Chordata > Mammalia > Rodentia > Dipodidae > Zapus > Zapus hudsonius. The sequence continues at coordinate 13,347 of PVHP010017322.1, read as the reverse complement.
GGCTAACTCCTAATGGGTATAGCCTCTCTGTTGTTTTCTGGTAGTGGGAATTTCCCCTAGGAGCCTGAGATCTTAGTTACCATAGGATTATGCCGTGGATCCCAGTTCCAGTTAAGGATCCCCTGTCACTAAGTGGATCTCTTAGCCAATCAGTAAGCCATTGATTACCCTCCTCAGTTTAGTGCCACTATTGCACAGATGAGCATTAATATAAGTTCATAAAGTAACACATTTCCATATAGGTTTCATGCAGATTTCATTTAGGGTTACTCACTTCAGAATTCTTCATTTTGTTGTGATACTGTTAAGAAATCCAATCTTTTTTGATCCAATGAATCAAATCTGAATTGTTTTTCAGTACCCTGTACCCCATATTCCATTTACATGATGTAGGTGAGTTCACATGTTCACTGAATTTCCATGAATATATTATAACCTACATCAGGTTTCTATTTAGTGGAAATCATCACATTCTTTCAATAACAGCTTTATTGAGATATATTTGATAAATGAAACACTGCATTCCACATGAATAATGTTATGAATTGGGCATTATGCAGACAGCTTTGATATACATCATCAATACATTAAAGATGATAGATTCCCACCATGGCTCAATGTTTCCCTGTGTCCCCATGCTTTTGTTTACAAGTTAGAGACACTGAGCTGGAGATTGAACTCTGAACAAATGATGACTTTCAGAGGTTTGTGCTGCTAACAGCAGGGGGTATCTGCTGGTAAGTCTGTAGAATTTCCTCACCTGCGGTTTCTTTCCCAGATGTGTTAATATGTTCTGAGGTCCAGATTTATGTGCTCTGTAACAACCACTTGGCCTCTTGCAGCCTGCTCTTCTGTCCAGAAGGTGGTTTCTAGATTTATGTTGTTTTCCTCCCTGTTGACTTTATATTGTTTTCCTCATTGAAGATCTAAAAGGTCTTCATCTCATTTCCACGATAACAAAGCACTTTCCAGACAGTAATTACATCACCACGTGAGTCCCTGCTGTCCACCCTAACACCACTTCACTGTACCACAAACAACTGGGTGCATGGGATAAAATTCCTGTCTATTTAACATTATGACTTTGACTATTGACTCTCAAAGGACATACACTTCTTTTACATTTGTTCATAAATGACTCTGCATATTTCAGCATAATATTTTTGAATATCTAGCATACATTTTACACTATAAAAATAAAATATTACTAGTATTCTTCTATACCTTTCTTAATTAGCAGATTATTTTTGCATCAATTAAATTTAGAGAAGGATTAACTATTGAAGTCTTATATGTTTCTCAACCTCCTAAACCTTTTCTGTGATTATTAATATAGTATGGCAATTTATTTATTAAAACTCATGGAGCAATGTTAATATTTTAGTTTAATCAAAGACCACAGTTTAAAGTGTTCACTGTCTGTTTTGTGACTTTCTATGAATGTTAAACATGTATAAGTCATACCTCTGTACCCAGTATACTTTCATGTGAATGAGATCAGCAATGTAAGGTTTCACTGTGCTTCTCCAATCTCTCTGATGGACATAAATTTTAAAAAAATCTTAATAAAGTATTGGTGCATAAACACCAGCAGTGTATAAATATAAATTACATATAAATATAAATATCTTTATTTGTCATGATGTCTGATTGCATGATAAATTATGAGTTAGACTCTGTCTGAGAATTGATCATTCCATCAAAGTTATCACAGATCTTGTCATAGACTTGCTTATTATACTATATATTTTTAGGAATTTTTCCTTTGCTAGGAATTGACTATAGCTTATCACATATATTAGGTAAGCTTTCTGCCACTTTTATTCCTAGTTTATAAGAATTCCTTTCATATATATGGGTCATCCTCTAATTATTGATTTTAATGATTTCTTTTATCATTCCTGCCTGGATCACTTTGGTATTATTCATTGATTTTATTGCATTTACACATATCTGATGTTTCAGGTGTTTGTGTGCCATCAATTTTCTGATGAATTTAATAAGAGTTTTAGATTTTCAGTCTGTTTAGGACAGAAATGAAGACTTTCAACCTTGTCATTTTGGGGGAGCAGAAATTGCTTCTCCTTCCCCCTTACATCATCTGTGTAAACTTATATCCATGACAGTTCCAATAAATGCTTTGTATTTCTAGTAAATTATAAATAATACACAATAATATCACAAATAACTTGGTACTTTTTTCAAATTGAATGCTTGTTTTATTTTCTAGTTACATATTAGGCTAGTCATTTAATCCATTATCTTCAAATTTGATTAAAAATTAAATGTGGTCAGCTATACAAAAATCAGTCAGACATCTGCAGTTGGCTATCATCAAAAGAGTTCAGTTTTGTGTTTGTGTTTTCTTTACATTTCCTCCAATGTTATTTTACTTTCACATAATTGAAAATATTGTTTTTACAATTCATACCTTGATTACAAATTAAATGTTTGGATTTCTAGAGTTTTCATTATTTCTATTTTACTCCAAATAGTATAGTCTTAGCTCCATCGACTACTTCTAACAAATATTCTAACTATAGAAGTAAACAAATTAATTTCAAATTTTGATCATGCATCCCTTTTTGCTGTGTGACTTTCCAAATACTCTCTTTGAATTTAAGTTTTCTGATTCATTTATCAAAGTGTATGATGACCTGTCATAGTTTGAATGTATGTCCCCCACAGACTCAGGTGTTTTTATTAAGCTTGTAACTTAGATCTCTAGTAGCTTGGATGGAAGAGGCGTCACTGGGACAGATCCATGTGTTTGGGCATGGATCTGATTCCAGCCCAAAGGCGTAGAGTGCAGTCTGAGCTTTCATTTGTGCTTGCTGGTTTTGGTATTGTTGGTTGATGGTGGTTTCTCCCTCTGCTTGGATTTATGAATGGGAGCTAGCTTCTTCCAGCATGAATGTAATTTACCTAGATCTGTAAACCTGAAATAAATTCCTTCCTCCTGTAATCCGTGTCTGGTTTGGATGTTCATCTCATCAACATTAAGCTGTTTAAAATGCCTATAATTTTGGAATAAAAAAACTCATATAGCCATACATTATTTTAAAAGCATATTTTATCAGTATGTATCTAAATGTTGTTTAGAAATAGTAATTTTCAGAAAATAACTTTATATGAACATGTTTTACCTTAGAATGGAGTGTGCTTAACTGTTTTATTTGATGCACCATGTATTATGCCCTATCTCTTTTTGTTCAATTAATTTCAATGGCAGGACCCAACTTAGGACTTGATGGTAATGATGAAAATTACTTTGAGGTAAAATGATTTATCCTCCCTGAAAGTATATATTGTACTGAGTTTCTAACCTTATACATGCTTTGCTTTGTCTCTAGGAAAGTCCACAGAGATAGCCAAGAAAGAATAGAGAAGACTTGGACCTGAAATGAAATAGTTTCATAAAGAAAGTTGATGAGTGTTTTGATTTTATGAGTCAAAAGGTTAAGCATATTTAATTTTTTGTACTATAGAATATCAAAATGAAAATTTTTGCATCAGATAAAACTGCTATGCAAAAATAACAAGCTAGTGGTCTGAAAAATACATAAGATGTGTCATTTATTCTTTATTAAATGGGGCCTGCAAGCTCAGCATTGCACATTTTTCAAATAAATTGGTAGAGCTCTTGCAACAAAGGGACTTTGCAGAAGAAGCAGTACAGTTTGTTACTTTTCAACTTACATTACTGAGTTCAAATTATTTTCATAATCTCTCATACCAAAATGATATTAAAAATCTAATAAAAGACTGTTTCAAGGTGCTAGAAAGATGAAATCTTTGAAACTCTTCTTTCTGTTCTTCAGCACCCATATCTGCATTCTAGCCTGTACCAATCACACAAGAAGTCCAAAAAGCACATTTCCTGTATATTTCTGGCTTCTCACTAACACACACGTTATCCAAGCCTCATTCATCATCAGTCTTGATTCTTCATTCATGCTTTTTATTTCATAGTGATTCTTTCAAGTTGCACACAGTAATAAGTGACATACACTAGGAATCCTCAAGGTTTAATGGGGAAGATTTTCTTCATTTTAATGCTTCAGGTTATACAGTACAACAAAAATGTAGTCATGTATAGAGTGCTGAAGTTTTTTTTTTTTTCATTTCTATGTTAAATCACTGAATTTTCTCTGTCTTAAAGGAAAACAACCCCTCCTTTCAAATGGTGAGCTTAACTGGTTATTGGTTATATGATCATTTCATGAATGTGTGGTCATGTCCTGAGCAGTTGCTTACTCATGAGAAAACATGGAATTGCTGATATTTTGTGTGATGAATTGAACCTCCTACTTTCCAGCTTATTCCCATGATTTTGTTCAACCTTAGGAATTAAAACCAAACAAATTCTATATCAATGATTTGTTACCCAACATGTGTTATGGCATACTATCAAATACTGACTGGCCAATTGAAAAACAAATCTATCTATCTATCTATCTATCTATCTATCTATCTATCTATATGAAGATTTATTATCACCACTGATATTTATTGAGTGAGTGCTATCAAGTACTGAATGAGCAATAGTAAAATAAACATATAGCCCTGGTTTCATGGAATTTACATTTTAGTACAGTTAGGAAAATAAGAAATACGCACACACAGACACAAACACACACACACACACACACACACACACATGTATATATATTGCAACAATTGGCCAGAGGGAAGCCGAAGGGAGGAGTGTACCTTTGTGACTGTCCTATGGATCTGCAATTCACAAAGGTCTCACAGAAGTCATAACAGAGAAGGAGACATTCAGTAGCTAAGATTAGGTATTTTGTGTGCATATATGGAGAATGATCCAAGAATACAAAGGAAAGGCTTCAAAATAGATAATTTTGTTCATCTCATGACAATCTTTGTAGCATACAACAACCAGTAACACAGTAGCCAGTGTTTCTGTTCATGTGGTCATGATTGAAAAGCTCCAATGAGTGTCTTTATGCTTAAAATAATTTACATACATTTTAATGATGTAATAACCTCCCTTCTGAGAACATTTTCTGCCTTGAGTTGACCACCCGTTTCATATTTGTGAGATTTACTGCTCAATATTCTATTGTGCCTGTTCAAGAATGACTGAATGAATGAAAGGTTTAATTACACTTAAAGGTTTACTTCTAGAACTTTTAAAACAGTATAGTTTTGAAAACCTGTTGGCCATTCCTTCTGTTTCGTATGAATTCTATTCTTGTATTCGCCTTATTGATATCACCTTCCCACTCTCCAAGGAAAGTTACATAGTATTACTAAATAATCATGTTTTTAATCTTTGACAAGAATGAGACATTGAAGATTTCTTTCGTTTAACTTTTGTCCTTTGTTCTCTCATTTGATACATAGTAGCAGAATTAAAATGGCTAAACAGCTATTTGCGAAGGTTCATTAAATCTCTGTTAACTGCCATCATCAGCCATTTTTCTCTAAAATTTAAAGTGAGAAAGTCAGCAAAGCAAAGGTTAGTGACATTAAAGATACCACCTTCTTGAACAGATAGTGTGATTCTGTTTTAGTTTCTAAATTTAAATCTCATTAACAAGTACAGTTCATTACTGATTTAATAGAGACAAACATATAAGCATAAATCAATGAATCAATAAATAGATACAAAATTATATGTTTTGATTTTTTAACCATGTTTAAAAGGAAATTTACTGGAAAAAAAGGGAATTTTTCAACAATTACTTTAAAATATCTACAAAAATTGCATAACAAATATAAAGAAGATAAATTTAAGCCCTGTCCTAAAACTGAATCATAACTGACCCAAAATGAAAGTTTAGTGCAAATATAAGATAAATTACATGACTTTTTTGAAAGTCATAGAAAAATTCTTTACATATTTTATTTTTTCTAAATTTTAGTTAAACTTAAAACTCTAACAAAAAGTAAATAGTAATAATGATAAGTTAGATTTCATCAGAATATATTTATTTTTCATCAAACAAGTGTGAAAAACTTTGAGTAAACATGCTGCAGACTGGAAGATTATATTTGGAAATTATTTTTCTGATAAAGAAGTTATTATTTACTGTATATCCAAAATCTTGCAATTTGGAGTAAAAATAAATGGGTAAGATATAAGCACATGTATTACCAAAGAATAAAAAGAGAGAACAATAATCGTATTGTAAATATTTACAATTATTAGTTATTAGGGAAAACATTATTCTACCCCCATTGTGTTTGAACTATATACAGATTAGAATGTTTGATGTTTGAAAAGACTGAGCATGAATGTGAGGCAAATAGAAAGGTGAAATATTGCTGTCATGTTCATATAAAATCAAGCAAATGCTTTAGCATCTAGCAATCCAGTAAATATTTATCCAAGAAAAATTGAAACCTGTATTTACATAGAGGAATACACTTAAATGCTTATAGCAACTCTGTTCATAATAGCTGGCTGGGGATCCATCCACTGCTCTTTAACCAGCACGTGGAGGACTCATGTATTGCATATTGATATGCTATGGTTTGGAACCTTGTTTTCTCCCAAAATTTATATACTGAACTTTTAGACTCAAGGTTCTATTAGGAAATGGAGCCTTAGGAAAGTTATGAGAACATGGGGTGGAATTCTTCTTAACGGCACTATATGTACGTATCGAAATTCCTAGGAAGATCTTACATGCCTTTTCTATCATGTTGCAGTTACCTTTGCATTACTGAGGAAAAACATCTGGCCGAAAACAGCTATTGGGTATGAAGAGTTTTATTTTGGCATATAGCCTATAGAAGCTTCATGATGACTGGGGAATGCTTGACATGAGCAGAGACTGGGCATCACTTCTGCCACAGTAGGTAGAAAATGCAGACAGATTTTGATCTGCACTTTGGCAAGGAGCAGCTGGAGCATAACACCCTTAAACCAAACTCCAACACTATTCCTCCTCAAGCAAGACTCCACTTCCCAAATTGCCTTCACCTGGGGAGGGAAACATTCAGAATACATGAGTTTATGGGAGACATCTGAATCAAACCACCAAAAATCATATGAGCTTTAGTAAGAAAAGCAGACACCACTATGTAGGTACTTTGACCTGGGATTTTCCACCTGCCCCAATTGTAAGAAATAGATTTTTGTATTTTTATTAATTCATATGTGTAAATGTGTACAGTGTGTTTGCACATGCATGGGTACATGTGTGTGTATGTAGAATGTGTACATACAGAGGTCATAGGACAATCTTGGGGAGTTTATCGTCTCCTTCCACCTTGTTTAGACACAGAGACTCTTATTTTGCTGCTGTGTGCACCAGTCTGGTTTTGCCTGGCTCTGCCTCCCACTGTCTTAGGTGCTTTGGGATGACAGATGTGAGCAGCATTTTGGGTCTGACTTTAAATAGGTGCTGGGTAATTGAACATGAGTCAGCAGGCTAGCAAGCAAGTGCTTTTACCTGCTGAGCCATCTTTCCAACCTCAAATTTCTGTAATTTTTTTCTGTGTTTTTTATAAGCTATATTCCATTGTATTTTTGTTTCAGCAGCCTGAATAGACTAACTAATTTTAATAATACAAAACAAATCCCTGGTATAAATATCAACATAGATGGATCTCAGATACACAGTAAAATGGAAAGCTGTATATTTTTAAAAGATGAAACAACTACTTTCCAGAAGTGCATATCTAGCAAGTTTCCAGAAGCCAGAGAAAAGATCAACAGCAAAGAGAAAGTAGACACTGAGTGAGATGCAAATATTTGGTTAGGGTTAATATCTTAGTGCATATGTTGAGTTTCACTGTGAAAATGTGCTGCATTTTAATGTTTTAAGTTTAGGCCTCAGTAAAGTTGATTTAACAATCTTGTTAAAATGTTCTTAAATATTTGGACTATAGCAATAAAATGCATACTGTATAGTTGAATATGTGTAGAAAATGAATCACGTTATCCAATGACGAGCATATCATAAACTAGAATTTTTAATGAAAAATATAAAGGTAAAATGTAAATAAGAATAGAAAATATGAAAACAGTCACTATTAAAATATATTGGCAGATGAAGATTAGTGGTTCAAGGCCAACCTCGTCTACATAGCACGTCTGAAGCTAGTCTTGGCTACTTAGTAAGTTTAAAGTCAGCCTGGGATACATGAGGCCTCATCACAAACATAATAATAAAATGAATAAATAAATAAATAAAAATAAATAAAGAAAGAAACCAAAAATCTGGAAGTCTAACACATAGTAGTGATGGTGACCTAAATAAACACATCTGACTCTGTATCATCTCATTTCATCCATAAAATATCTTAAACATCAGGAAAGAAACTTAAATGCAAAAGAATTATTAATGGAAAAGACACCAATGCAAACATGAATTAGTTAAAAGAGAATATATGAGCTTGCATTATTAATTTTAAATGGAAATAGAAACATCAAGTATAACCTGTCACACTACTATTTATGAAAGTGCTATAAAAAATTTGTCATTTTGACAGATCATTTGAAAATATGAGCAAAAGCATGTCAAAACTGCTTGAAACTCATTGCCATTTTGGTACCATAAAAGCTAATCAAAACTTTAAAAATAGAAGATTAGAATACTTGCATATAACTGTGGAGTTAATATACAAAACTAAATTGGGAGTAAATTGGAAGGACATTATGAGGCTTGAATAAATCCTCCCTCAATACTAAAGTATCTAATGCTATCTTAACTCGATCAACTGTATTTTCCCCTTAAAAATTCAAAATGCTCAGGAAAACCAACAACTGCATATTCTCTATGATATGAGGATGGTAACTGGTAATGCCTGTAAGTATGTATAAACGGGGCGCCCACATATGGTCAAACCTATAATGGTTGAATGGTAACCTGAACCTTGTTTAAAGAGGCTAAGTTACAGAAGGATTTGAGGACAAAAGGACTCATTCACCCTGTAAACAGAAGGGGAAATTTTGGGGGTGAGGAAACAGGGATATATGAGGGAAGGAGGGATGAGAATCAACAAAAACAAACTGAATTCTAAAATGCCAGAATGGGGCTGGAGAGGTTGCTCAGTGGTTATAGGTGCTTCTTTGCAAAGTCTGATTTGTTCCTCCAGTACACACATAAAGCCAGATACACAAAGTGGCACATGCATTTGGAGTTCCTTTGCAATGGCAAGAGTGCACCCATTCATTCTTTCTCTCTCTGTCTCTCTCTCTCTGTCTCTCTCTCTCTGTCATAAATGAATAAATAACTTTTAAAAGCCAGAATGAATGAAACCCAATTCTCTGTATGCACACTAAAAAGCTAAAATTAATAAAATTTATGGAATTGAATATTGAATGCTCAGGTAGTATCCATGAATAAGTTACTGTTGTGTCTTTCTGGCTACAATATCTAATAAGAACAGCCAAGGGAGGGAAGGATTTATTTTGCTCAGTTTCTGAGTTTGCATTCCATCACTGCAGGAAGGAGAGTGTTTAGAGCCATTCATTTTATGAAGGCCAGGAAGCAGAAAAAAAAATATTGTGACTTAGCTGCCTTTCTCCCCTTTCCCCTTGTGTTCTGACTTAAGACCCATAGCCTCTGGAATTGTGGCACTCACTTTCACAGAGTGTCTTTACTCTTCAGTTAATGCTCTCTGGGAACACCCTTATAGACACACCTACAGGAGGGCCTCATCAATCTCCTAGGTGATTATAGCTTTAGTTATGTGCTAATGAGGAATAACTAGAATAAGATATTTGGGACATTAAGGATTAAAGTTGCCCAAAACTATCAATGATGGCCTGATTACACAGCTCATTTCTAACTGCTACATTGCAGCATTCAGCTTTGAGGAACACTAATTGGACCTGCTAGGTCAATAAAACTCAAAGATGAACGTTTCATCTGAATATATAGTATATGAGAGATAAGAGTGTTGTTCTTTTCTTATCATATTGTAATTTCAATATGATCTCCAAAATAACTTCCACATTTGACTTATCCCTTCTAAATTTGTTCATTAATTGAATAATAGGTAAAATAAATACAAACATCTTCAGTTCAAATCCTTCACAAATAATAAATAGCTAATAAATTCTAGGATGGTAACTTTAACTTTAGAAGACAGTCTTGCTGTTTAAGACATAATTCAAAGACTGGTATTCTAAACCTAATTACAGCTTAGATAAATAAGAAATTTAGACATTTCTCTTCACCCGACTTGTTGATATTACTTTCACCATGCCTTGAAGATCTAATGTTTATTAGTCTCAAATACTTGTCCTTCACTATTTTCTTTTCCTTCTCTCCAGCTCATTCTTACTGTTTGTGATTTTTTTTATCACTAGATTTCACAATGAGCTAATGTATTGTATCCATTACATCCTAGGCAATGCCCTAAATTGATACTAGCACCATAGTTGCCATTCATTAACTGATGTTGACTGACAATGTGTAAACATTTATCTATGTGTAGTACTTAAAAAGTAATCAATTTTAAAGATTAGAACCTGAAAAATATGAGAAAATAAAGCCCCAAAATTAAAGTGCTACAAATGCACTGTCAGATAAGAGAAAAATTCTATAAAATAAAAGTGTTAGTTTTCACTAAAGTACCATTGTAAAAAGTGTGATTTTATGTGATTTGTTGAATTTTGAATTATATTCTAGCAAGTAATTTTAATAAATCAGATCTATACTGCTTGTCATTTCATGTGTGGGATATTGGTGACAGTACTGTTTTGAACAGTGTGAGAAGTATGAAACAGTAAGTTAACATGATTCTGAAATGATTCTGAAATAACTGCTCATGTGTTTCAAGAAGCTTTTAGGAAGCATCTCAATAGACGAGCAAGCTTATTACTATTAAACACAGAGATTATAGCCTACTCGACTAAAGTATTTTAGCCAACAGTGAATTAAGGTCACTGCATGGTGGAGGTATAGATGGTGTCATAATCCACACATGGAGTATAATGGAATTCTCAGATAATGACACATCTCCACATTTCTAAAGACAGTGACAAAAAACAATCAAAACCATTGATGCTGAAATACAGCCAATGTGAGTGAGAGTGCCAGGAACAGGGCTTCACACGTGGGTAAACCACTAGGAAGAAGTTGGGAAAGTGATAATAATCATTTCAATTCTGGTGTGGGGAGACTTCTCCCCTGGCCAGAGGTTTGGCCAGAAGGTGAAAATGAGCCACAGTGAGCATCTTCTACAGGAATGTGGAATGTCAACCTTTACCTGTATATGAAGCAGATAACCCACAGCTCACATTCACTCTTTGCTGAAGATTGTACAGCCTGTATTTGCCTAACTTGATTTAATGCTTTCTCATACTAATAAGATCCAAACAATGATCTGGATAACAGCATGGGGGGTGTGATCATAAACCAATCTGTGATCATAGCACAAGAAAAGTCATTCTCTACTGAGCTCCAAACTCATCTATTCTGAAGTGAAGAGCAGAATTTTTTATACACTTGCCATTCCAGCTTGTCTTGGCTGTTCTCAAAGTCCCTGAACTCTCACATATGTATGCTATCACCACCACAGGCATAGCTAAATTTGAAACAGAATTAGGCAAATTTAGACTCATCATAACTGATAAAATTGATCTCAAAGTAAAGGTAACTATGGTAGTTAACATTTTAATGGTCCTTTTTACCACTTGTATTTGTCAAATGCTTTGAGGAAAAATAACTGAAATTTTTAAAGTGGTAAGTCTGATGCTTTCTAGAGAGTCAGTGGTCTTGGTAGAAAATATTCCACTTAGGAGTACTCTAGCGCTACAAGCTTTGAACACCAGTGACTGACTGTTCTTAAGTCCCAAAGATGAATCATCCTGTTTCAATGCAAGGTCTATGAGAGCATAAATCATGTAATTTGCCTGCTTCTATTTTTAAAGGATATTTCATTTATTTTGTGAGTGTGTGCCTGGGTGATTTCTATGTGTGTATGGGCACACATGTCATGGAGATCAGAGGACAACTTCAAGGTGTGTAGACCCTACCTATTTTGAGACAGACTCTGTTGCTGCTGCTGACTGTCCCCATGAACACCAGACTAGCTGGCCCACATGATTCAGATTCTCCTGGCTCTAATTTCCATTTTTATAAGCAAATTGTGGGATCATAGATTCATGTGGTGGGTATTGGGCAAATAAACCTGGGCTGGCAGGCTTTGTAAGAAAATCTTTTAAAAAGCTTTACAGCTCTATCACACCAGTGGTATGTGAAAGAAGCTCTTGATAAGTTAATTAATTGACATTTAGGAAAACTCAGAGTGTTAAAAAATAAGGGGGAATTTTTTTAAAGTAGTTCCTTTACTATAATTTAAATAAATGTCCCTCCAAATGCTCATGGCTTAAAACCTCGTTCTTCAAGAAAGTGGTGGAACCTTCAGGAAGTAAAGCTTAGAAGGGAATTAGGTCACACAGGCCCTTATCCTTTAAGGCATGACCTTCATTTTTTCTTTGCTTCTCAGGCACCATACATAAGCAGGATGCTCTGTGACAAGCTCCCTGCCTTGTAGACCCAAAGCAAAGGGGCTAACTTATCATGCAAACTGATCTTAGAGTTGTGAACTGAACTAAATCTTCCTACTTGCTGAATATTATCTTAGTTATTTTGGTATAGCCATGGAAAGCTAACACACTTTTCTTTCTAGAGAAGACATAGATAATCAGTAAGAGACAAAAAATCAATCAAAAATAAAAAGTGGCCAATATATAAACGATAAGTGAAAAGGAGGTCATATGCAATATGTACAGAACCATGATGCCTCTAGAGCTGTATACAAAATGGATAATAAAACAGATATTAAACCTTGGAATTTAGAAAATTCTCATGGATACAAAAGGCGTGAATAAAAATAATATAAAATAATATAAAAATAAAAGGTAATGTAAAGTTTTTGGCATAAATATGCCAATTACCCTCTGGGATGATTTTTTCCAGTAGTAATCATCGTGCCTAATAATCCCAGTTCTCCACTATACATATTTAGAAACCATGATAAGAAATTTGATTCCCAAGGACAAGTCATAAAATGTTATTTTCATTCTTAAAATAAACCAAAAGATAAATAACTAAAATATAAGAAAAATATAATAATAAAATAATATGAACTTTTTAAACATGAATCCATTGCCAGTGTGATTTTGTAACTACTTCCAGAAAGATATGCAGCCTGTTTTCATTGTGTTTATTCCATCTTGGCTGACATTATGAATTGTTGGTTACTGATGTTTCAGAAGCAATGCCCCTCTAGTCTGGAGCCTAGGCTTAGAGACCCTTATACTTCTGTCTCCTCAAACCATGCTGAACTGTTTCTTCACTTTCACATAAGCCATTGAGGAGCCACTTTAGGCTATTAATGTATGAATAAAGGAGG
>PVHP010017321.1:0-34546 GCA_004024765.1 Zapus hudsonius | reverse complement strand
ATATATATATATATATATATATATATATATATATATATATATATATATATATATATTAAAGGGCTTGGGAGGGCGGGTGTGGTGGCTCATGCCTTTAATCCCAGCATTCAGAAGGCAGAGGTAGGAGGATGGCAGTGAGCAAGGCCAGTTTGAGACTACATAGTGAATTCCAGGTCAGCCTGGACTAGAGGGAGATCCTACCTTAAGAAACAAAAAACAAATAGCAACAGGAGTCTAATAGAATCCTATAAATGCTTTACAAAAGATGAATGTGTTCTGTGAAAAACATTTGCTATGGGATTATTTTCAGCATTTGGCAGTACCCATATGTGTATAGACATTTTCAGAGCTGAGATATGTAAAACATCTTGATAACACAGCCTTAACACATGAATATTTGCAACAGATTTTGGTGATAATGAACAAAACATTAAACCCTGATTAAGTTATCCCATTCCAGAAAGATCCTAATCTTCTCATTAGTAGGTTTATATTAGACACAGTTATACTCATTGTTACATTTTTAATTTCATCAATAAATACTTAAATACTTACAGACTTTAAGGGTGGAAGAAATGTGTCTCAGCAGTTAAAACACTTGCTTTTTTTTTTTTTTTGGTTTTTCGAGGTAGGGTCCAGGCTGACCTGGAATTCACTATGTAGTCTCAGGATGGCCTTGAACTCATGGCAATCCTCCTACTTCTGCCTCCCGAGTGCTGGAATTAAAGGCGTGCGCCACCACGCCCGGCTTGCACTTGCTTTTTTAAAGCCTGCTGGCCTGGTTCAATTCCCCAGCACACATGTAGAGTGGGATGCAAAAGTGACACAGGCATTTGGGGTTTGTTAGCAGTGGCAACAGGCCCGGTGTGTTCCATTCTCTCTCAATTTTACATATATAGGCAGGAGAGATGGCTCAGTGGTCAAGGCACTTGCCTCCAGTGCCTAGGGCCCCTGGTTCAATTCCCCAGGGTCCACGTCAGCCAGACCCACAAGGTGGTGGCCCTTGAAAAAATAAAAAAAAAAATGAATAAATTTTACATATATATATATATATATTTTTTTAACTATAGGCTTTAGCTGGGGATATCTCAGTGACAGAGCACTTAAGTATCCCTAGCACCACAGGGAAAATATTTCTTTGTGGAATTTAATGCTCTTTTTCTTTCTTCCTTTTTTTTTTTTTTTAAGTTTTTGGAAGTAGGGTCTCCCTCTAGCCCAAGCTGACCCAGAATTCACTATGTAGTCTCAGGGGGGTCTTGAACTCATGGAGATCCTCTGATTTTATCCTACCTCAGCCTGGAGTGCTGGGATTAAAGGTGTGGGCCACCATGACCACTGACCAGGTAATGTTTTTTTTTTTTTTATTTTTGTTTATTCTTTCTTATGTAGGTAATATATATCTTTAATTTCAGTAGAAAGCCTCAAATAGTCAATATTCAGCCCTTTTCAAAAGGTTTCCAGGGCTGGAGAGATGGCTCAGCGGTTAAGGCACTTTTCTCCAGTTCCTAAATCCCTGGGTTCAATTCCCCAGGACCCACATATGCCAGACCCAAAAGGTGGTGGCCCTGGTGCACGCTCTCTCTCTCTCTCTCTCCTCTCCTCCTCTTCCTCTCTCTCTCCTCTCTCTCTCTCTCTCTCTTCCTGTATTTCTCTGCTTGAAAATGAATAAAATATTTTTTTTAAAAAAAGGTTTCCAGCTAAGCATAGTAGCACATGCCTGTAATCTCTTCCACACATGGGAGGCTGAGGCAGAAGTGAACTTCAGGACAGCCTGGGCTACATAGTGAGACTTTGTCATAAAACAACAAGTTAGAAAAAAAAGAAAAGAAAGAAAGTGAGCCAGGTGTGTTGATGCATGCCTTTAGTTACAGCACTCGGAGGAAAGGCAGAGGCAGGAGAATCGCTATGAGTTCCAGGCCACCCTGAGACCTCATAGTGAATTCCAGATCAGCCTGGGCTAGAGCAAGACCCTAACTTGAAAAACCAAAAATATATATATATATATGTGTGTGTGTGTGTGTGTGTGTGTGTGTGTGTGTGTGTGTGTGTGTATGATTTGCAAGCAAAGAGAGACAGTGTAGTGTTGGGAGTGGTCTTATGGGTGTTATAGCCAGCTTCCCCTTACCAGTGTTTGACACACTCTCTTGCTACTGTTGTCCACCTGGTGTTGGCTAGGAGGTGATGTCCAGCCTCTGTCTATGCCATTGTTTTACCCTGATATCATGGAGCTTCTCCTTGTGTCTATAAGCCAAAATAAACCCTTTCAGAAAAAAAAAAAAAAAAAAAAAAAAACCCTTTCCTTCCACATGCTGCTTCAGTTGGGTGCTTTCTGCCAGCAATGAGAAGCTAACTACAGATCCAAAAGCTGTGTTAACTTCATTATTTTACACAAAAAACTTTTCTCCCTGCAGCTTTCTTTCCTTGAATCCTTTGCAGCACAATATTGTCTTTTAAAAAATATTTATTTATTTATTTATTTGAGAGAATGAGGGAGAAAGAGATACAGATAGAAAGAGTGGGTGTACCAGGGCCTCCAGGGAAAATGAGCTCCAGACCCATTTACCACCTTGTGCATCTGGCTTTATGTGGGCACTGGGGAATCGAACTTGGGTCCTTTGGCTTTGCAGGCAAATGCCTTAACAGCTAAGCCATCTCTTCAGCCCTTGACTTTTTTAAAGACATATTTATTTATTTATTTATTTATTTATTTATTTATTTATTTATTTATTTGTAAGAAGAGAGATACAGAGAGCAAGAGCGAGAGTGAGAAAGAAAGAGATAGAATATGGGTGAGCCAGAGCTTCTTGCCACTGCAAATGAACTCCAGATGCATGCGCCACTTTGTGCATCTGGCTTATGTGGGTAAGGGGGAACAGAACCTGGGTCCTTAGGATCTGGAGGCAAGTGCCTTAACCACTGAGCCATATCTCCAGCCCCCCCAAATATTATTTATTTACTTATTTTAAAGCACAGATGAGAGAGAGAGAGAGAGATGCAGACAGAGAATGAGCACAACAGGGCCTCCAGCCACTACAAATGAACTCCAGACACATGCGCCCTCTTGTGCATCTGGCTTTACATGGGCACTGGGGAATTGAACTCGGGTCCTTCTGCATTGCAGGCAAACGTCTTAACTGCTAAGCCCCCTAGGTGATATTTGTAAAATATTTATTTGTGGCTTGAGAGATGGCTTAGCAGTTAAGGTGTTTGCCTGCAAGGTGGAAGGACCCAAGTTTGATTCCCTAGTACCCATGTAAAGCCAGGTGCACAAGGTGGCACATGGTTTGGAGTTTGTTTGCAGTGGCTGGAGGTCCTGGTGAGCCCATTCTTTCTATCTGCCTCTTTCTCTCTAATAAATAAATAAATATTTAAAAATATATTTATTTTCAAGAGGAGGGAGAGAGAGGGTAGGGGAGAGAATGAAGAGGATGGGTGTACCAGGGCTTCTAGCCACTCCAAACAAACTCCAGATTCATGCACCACTTTGTGCATCTGGCTTCACGTGGGTACTGGGGAATTGAATCCCAGTCGTTAGTCTTTTCAGGAAAGGTCCTTTACAGCTGAGCCATCTCTCCAGCCCCCTCTAGGTGATTATAATTGCAACCAGACTTCAGATCCAGTTAATGGCTGATGTGATTTGATCCAGGTGTCCCCCATAAAAACTTATGTGTCTGAATGCTTTGATTCCCAGCTGATGGCAATTTTGGAATTGGAATCTTGTTGGACTTGTGTTATTGGTTGACGGGCTTATGGGTGTTATAGCCAGCTTCCTCTTGACAGTGTTTGGCACACTCTCCTGCTGATGTTATCCATCTGATGTCGGCCAGGAGGTAATGACCAGCCTCTGCTCATGCCATCATTTTCCATGATGGAGCTTCCCCTTCGAGTCTGTAAACCAGCATAAACCATTTCCTCCACAAGCTGCTTTTGGTTGGGTTCTTGGTTGCAGCAATGAGAAGGTTGACTACAATAGTTAAATTGATACTGAGGAGTGGGACTGTTGTTGCTGCTAGAATCAATTCTATGGCTTTGGCCTTTTGGAACTGATTTGTAGGAGGAATGTGGATGGATTTGAAACCTCAGTCTAAGAGAACCTTGCAGTACTATAAGTGCAGCTTGATCAACCATTCTGGTTAGAATTGAAAGACCTGAATGCAGAAATTATAGACTGTGAGGTTTGGCTAATGAGGGTGAGGAAGAACTTTGTCAGGACCGGTCTAGAAGCAGTTTGTGTGAGAGGCTTGCTGCATTCTGCCTGCCAGTGTCCTGGGAACTTATGCAAGGTTGCTTTGTGTAGAAATAGACTGGTGTGAGCAGATGGAGATGACACAGAAAGAAATAAAATATTTGGGCCGAAACTACTGCCTGTTTAGCTGCAATTGTTTGAGAGATTACAACCATTGAGATTGGGCCAGGTGATCTGCATTGGGACAGCAGGAAGAATTTGGACTCTTCTGATATAAGGTGCTTGAATGCTGAAGGAGTGTCTTGCTCCTCAAAGTCAGATTTATTTCCCCCCTGAATTAACAAGTTGGTAGCCCATATGGTACTTGTCATGGTTTGATCCATGTGTACCCCACAAACAAATGAATGTGTTCTGATTAATCCTCAGCTGATGGCAGTTTGGGTTTTACAACCTCACTGGAGCTGTGTTGTTGGGGGCGGGCTTATGGGGGTTATAAGCCAGTTTCCCCTTGCCAGTGTTTGGCACACCTTCCTGCCGCTGTTTGCAGTGCTATGGCAGAGGTGATGTCCACTCCTCTGCTCATGCCATCATTTTCCCTGCCATGATGGAGTCTCCCCTTGAGTCCGTAAGCCAAATAAACCCATTCCTCCACAAGTCGTTTTTGCTTGGGTTCTTTCTGCACAGTAACTAGAAAGTAGAATACAACAGTACTATGGAGCATAACAAATGCAGGAAAAAGTGGTTCATTGGATATGTAATGCAGCTTTGTTTTTTAGAAATGTCCATGGGCAATGTGAGGCAGGCTTGTTGAAGGTCCTGTGTGGAAGTTTATGGAGCCATGAGGATGAACCGAGGGTTGCAGTGGAGACCCAGTGAAATGCCAAGACTGTGAGATGGCTGCCAGCACTGGATGTTTTCTAGGACTGTGAGTAGCTGAGATGGAGGGGTGGAATTGGAACTCCAGAGACTTTTCATTGGTTAGAATTATCAGATTTGGGAGTTAAGAGAGTTTGATGTTTGCCCTGTTTGTTTTAAATCTTATATTGTTCAATCTCTCTTTGCTGTGCCCAATGCCATCTTTTGCAGTGTGAATATTTGTTCTGTGCCATTATGGTTTATTATTATCTAAGAGACAGAGAGGCAGAGAGAAAATGGGCACTCTAGGGCCTCCAGCCACCTTCTACATCTTGGCCTTATGTGGGTCCTGGGGAATCGAATTTGGGTCCTTAGGCTATGCAGGCAAGTGCCTTAACTGCTAAACCATCTCTCCAGCACCCCCTTTTGTATTTATGGTTCAGTTAAAAGACCTTGAATTATGGGATGTTTGAATATTATTGAGACTGATAAAAACAATGTGGACTTTTGGAGTTGGGCTGGGCGCATTGCATTTTACATCATGTATGGTTATTAGTTTGTGGGGATTAGGGACAGAATGTGGTGGCTTGATTCAGGTGTGCCCCCATGAACTATGTGGCCTGAATGCTTGATCCCCAGCTGATGGTAATTTTGGAATTGGAACCTTGTTGGAGGTTTGTTGTTGAGGGTGGGCTTATGAATGTTATAGCCAGCTTCCCCTGGCCAGTGTTTGGCACAATCTTCTGTTGCTGTTGTCCAGTTGATGTTGACCAGGAGGTAACATCGAGCCTCTGCTCATGCTATCATTTCCCCTGCCATGATGGAGCTTCCCCTTCCAGTCTGTAAACCAACATAAATCCTTTCCTCCCATCAGCTGCTTTTGGTTGGGTTCTTTCTGCCAGCAATGAGCAGCTGACTGCAACAAGGGGCTATGGTCCTTTTGTGTGACTTCTCCACAGATAGCACCTATATCCTAGAAAACGTATCAGAAGTGCAAATGTCCTGGTTCACCAATTTACTGAATCCCCCACTTCTAAAGTTCAGAAATTTAGAAACTGTATGGCTGGCTTAGAGACTAGGAAACCACACGGTTGGGTAGGAAGAGGTTGGGATGAGGGAATTCATCCAAAAGCATTGTGGTTCATCACTGCTTCTGTGATCAGCCTGTCCTGTTCCCTACTTCATCCTCAACACAAAAGGTCTCCAAATTACTACTAAACTTTCAATAGATAATCCATCAGCCTGTAACACTTTCAATTATAGGGACAGCCCCAACATATTTAAACTCCCTGAGTTTCTTACTTTCAGGAGCTTCCATCCATGTTAATAGATACTTTCTTGCTTGTCTGATGTTTCTGCCTGTATTGTATCTCTGAATCTGGTCTAATAAAGCCTGTTTTACAGGGCTGGAGAGATGGCTAAGCGGTTAAGGCACTTGCCTCCAGTGCCTAAGGCCCAGGGTTCAATTCCCCAGGACCCACATAAGCCAGACCCACAAGGTGGTGGCCCTGGTGCGCTCTCTCTCTCTCTCTCTCTCTCTCTCTCTCTCTCCATCTCTGCTTGAAAATGAATAAATAAAGTATATAAAAAAAAAAGCCTGTTTTACATTCCCTAACTGGCCCAGGAAGGTAATGCTTTATTGCCCTCTGGGCAAGGACCCCCTTCTGTTTCAACAAGCTCTGGGAAAGAGGATCCAGATGTCCAAAGGTTTTTTTTTTGTTTGTTTGTTTGCTTTTTTTAAAGGCTCAAAGTGATTCTTATGCAAGTTAATGTTTTTGAGAACTATTGACTTTTGGAAATTTCATGTCATCCTAGTTTCTATGGTAGCCTCTGTCCAGGATCTCATTCCTTCCAGCCAAACTGAATCCTTTGGTTGATAACTCTGGGCTTTAACTGTTTGCAGTATATTGACTAGCATAAATACTGCAACCACATGCTATAATCACAGCCAAGACTGAGCTAACTGACACTCAGAGACAACTACAGTATGTCAGAGTGTTGTTCCTCAGATTACACATGGACAGACTGCTCAGAGATCCTGACACTGTTCTGCTGAGTCTCCCTCCCCCACTTCTGCTATACCATATGGCACAATAACTAACTGGGTATGGTGGTGCAGAGGTAGGAAGATGGCGATGAGTTCAAGGCCGCCCAGTGACTACATAGTGAATTCCACATCAGCCTGGGTTAGAGTGAAACCCTAACTCAACCCCCCCCCAAAAAAAAAAAACCTAAGGGGGAACACACACACACACAAACACACACACTCAGCTTAAGTCTGCCCACATGCTTTCTGTAGTTGTAGTTGGAAAAATACTTTTTTTGTTTTGAGGTAGGGTCTCCCTCTAGCCAGGCTGACTGGGAATTCACTATGTAGTCTCAGGCTGGCCTCTAATTCATAGCAATCCTCCTACCTTAGCCTCCCATGTATAAGAGCTGGGATTAATGGCATGCACCATCATGCCTGGTGGAATAATATTTTTTTGGGCTGAAGAGATGGTTTGGCGGTTAAGGCGGTTGCAGAAGGACCAGAGTTCAATTCCCCAGTGCCCATATAAAGCCAGATGCACAAGAGGGCGCATGTGTCTGGAGTTCATTTTCAGTGGCTGGAGGTCCTAGTGCACCCATTCTCTCTCTCTCTCTCTCCCTCTTTCTCTCATAAATAAGTAAAATATTTATAAAAAATATTTATTTTTTAAAAAAATATTTTATTTGCAAGCGGGGGGGGGGGAGAGACAGACAGTGAGAATGGGCATGCCAGGCTCCAGCCTGTAAACAAACTCCAGATGCATGCACCACTTTGTGCATCTGGCTTTATGTGAGTACAGGAATCAAACCTGGGTCATTAAGCTTTGCAGGCAAGCACCTTAACTGCTGAGACATCTCTCCAGCCCTGGAATAACACTTCTTCGGAAAAAAATATATAACTTTTAAAATAGATTTTTATTAAGAAATATAAAATGTTTTAAATGATTTTTAAAAATTCAGTTACATTTCTTCTAGTGTAATCTTTACAAGGTAAAGCAAAGCACCACAATTAAAAATATACATTCATAAAACAACCTAAAATACAAATGCCAAAATAATTTAATGATAATTACAATATTAATGAATCATGAAATTTAGAAACTTTTTTTAACCACTGACAGACCTATATCAGAGGTTTCAAATAGATGTCATCAGGACCAAAAAGTTGTATCATATAAGGGTACAGTGGTAGAGCTGGAATGCACACCCAATTTAATGACTTTCCAAATTAAAACATTAATGAACACCACATGAAACAATTTGGAGCTGGGCATGGTGACTCACGCCTTTAATCCCAGCACTCCGGAGCCAGAGGTAGAAGGATCACTATGAGTTCGAGGACTCCCTGAGAACATAGTGAATTCAGATCAGCCTGGACTAGAGTGAAACCTTACCTCGAAAAACCAAAAAACAAAACAAAAACCAACTTGGGTTAAACTGGACTGTTATAGAGTACCACCAGTCTGCAACGGTGGTTTGAATGAGTTTGTAGTACTGCATAGAGCTAATACACAAAAAATGGTAGACAAACGGCAGGCAGCACTTTTTGGTGGAATTATGTACTTCTCCATGAACATGTTACTTACACACATATGTATGGTTACATAAATGAGTATTATATTTGAGAATGCTTTAAGCTACAATTTTGGGGGAAGTAGAATTAAAATGTGAAAAAAAGTGTAGTCTTTGATCTATTTAGATAGTTCTGAGAATATATTCTTAAAGATGGTTAAAATATCAAAATCAGGCTGGGCGTGGTGGCACACGCCTTTAATCCGAGCACCCGGGAGGCAGAGGTAGGAGGATTGCCATGAGTTCAAGGCCACCCTGAGACTACATAGTGAATTCCAGGTCAGCCTGGACTAGAGCGAGACCCTACCTCGGAAAAAAAAATCATAATCAACCTATTTATCTATACCCACCCACTCATCCATCCGTTCTTCCTATGTACCTTTACCTGGCCAGCCTTTATCTTGTGGTTGATCCTCTTGCCTCTCTCTCTCCTAAGCACCAGGATTACAGATGTGTGTTAACACAGCCAGTACTTAAAAGATGAAATTTACGCACACCTTTAATCCCAACACTGGGGAGGAAGAAGTAGGAGGATCGCTGTGAGTTCAAGGCCAGCTGAGACTACATAGTGAATTCCAGGTCAGCCTGGGCTAGAGCAAGACCCTACCTCAAAAAAAAAAAAAAAAAAAAAGATGGAATTTAAAATAACCTTTTTAGATAGAAAAAGTAGTTATGCCTAAATTCATTAAAACTGTATCAAAATTTCATTATTTTTATCAAGAGAAAAAAATCACACACCATAGCATGTTATTGCTTAATAAGAAACTTACTCAAAAACCATTCAATAATAGTACTTATATATATATATATATATATATATATACACATACATACATATATGAGATATTAAAAAAAAACCATAGTAATCCAATTGACAGCTTACATTTTTAGGAGGCATTTGTACTGTCAATCAAAAACAAAGATTCTGGTCTGAATGTGTAAAATTGCCATAGCTCTAATTGTAGTACCATGTTGGTTTGTCACATCAAAGAAGTTACTAGTTTTAAGGAAGTTATTAATTTATCATCAATGACTTCACAGCAGGAACTTTTAAACATGTAAGAAATTTCAATGATGGAGGCAACAGAATGAAAACATTTTTTAAAAGGCTGCCAAGGGCATGTCATAGTTCACATGTCTCTACTACAGCAATACTTATTTTAAATTCAAGGATAATACAGATTACAAAACACCCCCCCAACCTTCACACAGCACTAAAAAAATATTTTCTACCCTTTCAACATTTTAACTTCAGAGACGTTTAATAGCACCAAATCTAGCCAAATAAACCCCATTTAAAAGGTAAATAGCGGGCTGGAGAGATGGCTCAGCGGTTAAGGCACTTGCCTCCAGTGCCTAAGGCCCCGGGTTCAATTCCCCAGGACCCACATAAGCCAGACCCACAAGGCGGTGGCCCTGGTGTGCTTGCGCTCTCTCTCTCTCTCTCTCTCTCTCTCTCTCTCTCTCTTTCTCTGCTTGAAAATGAATAAATAAAATATTTAAAAAAAAAAAAAGGTAAATAGCATATAAAACTTTCAACATTTATGTAAAAATAGTTTACATAGGAGAAATTATTTTCATAAGAGGCCATTTTTTTGGGGGGGGTTTGCAAGGTAGGGTCTCACTCTAGCCCAGGCTGACCTAGAATTTACTATGTAGTCTCAGGGTGGCCTTGAACTCATGGTGATCCTCCTACCTCTGCCTCCCCAGTGCTGGGATTAAAGGCGTGTACTACCACGCCCAGCTCCATTTCTTTTCTTTAAGCAGAGTTTTACTCATGGTTATTCATTTCTGATACCGAAAAGCAGTGATGCAAGGAATGCTAATCACAGAATTCACCAATTAATGCAAGTCTTCCATTATTTCCATGTTTCAAATTTCAAACTCTTAAGCAGGGGAACTAAGCTTGGTTTTTATCTTCTCTCTTCTTTTTGGCAGTTCTGGGGACTGGCCTTGAGACCACACAGGCTGGCACCTCTTTGTAAAAAACTTAAAATCCAGGCTATTTAATATTATCTGTGTATTTAAACAACCATTTTAATTATTCATATAGTCTCAAGGCTAGCAGCCTCCTGAGTGCTGGGATTAAAGGTGTGCACTCCTGGGCCTGGCCATTTTAGTTCTCTACAAAGCAGTTGGACTTCACGTAGCTCAGTCTCACCCTGAACTTGCTATGTAGTTAAAGATGACTGTAAATTCAGTCCTCCTGCCTCTACACCCCAATGCTGGGGTTACAGGCCTGTGCCACCAAGCCCTATGCAATCAGGATTTCCTTCCTTTTTTTTTTTTTTTTTTTTTTACTTGAGAGAAAGAGAGAATGGGCATTCCAGAGCCTCCAGTCACTGCAAATGAACTCTAGACCCATGCGCCACCTTGTGCATTTGTCTATAGATGGGTACTGGGGAATCGAACCCAGGTCCTTCTGCTTTGCAGGCAACCACTTTAACCACTAAGCCATCTCTCCAGCCTCTCTTTCTTTTCTTACTTACTTTCTTTCTCTTTCTTTTTTTTAATTAATAATTTTATTTTGGTTTTTTGAGGTAGGGTCTCACTCTAGCCCAAGATGACCTGGAATATACTATGTAGTCTCAGGGTGGCCTGCAACTCAGGGCAATCCCCCTACCTCTGCCTCCAGTGCTGGGATTAAAGGCATGCACCACCACACCTGGCTCTTTCTTTTTTTGAGGCAGGTTTTTTTTTTTTTTTTAAATAATTGAAGTTAACACTGATTTTTCACATCTTACCTTTTTTATGGCAAGAAATTAATGATAGTGGAAACTAGATTAATTTCATCACACTGTCAAAAAAGAAAGTCACAGGTTTCTCAAGTTAACAGCAGAAATGTCAGGTGGCATACAGTACAGATGTTATAACCTTTGTTTCAGCAAATCCATTAAGAAAGTGAGTTTCTATGAATAAATTTATACTGAAATAAAGTAATCATAATTTAAAAATTAAACTTTATAAATAGCAATATAGTAAATAATAGATATGTAAAATTTGTAAAGCAATAACAAATACGTC
Source organism: Zapus hudsonius (assembly GCA_004024765.1). Taxonomy (NCBI): domain Eukaryota; kingdom Metazoa; phylum Chordata; class Mammalia; order Rodentia; family Dipodidae; genus Zapus; species Zapus hudsonius. Next base: position 22,881 of record PVHP010017321.1, on the reverse strand, counting down.
AAGATTATATAATTCAAGTACTATTTTTAAATTACTAAAATGTGTTTAAAGTTTATAAGTAAGTAATTTGTTAACACTGGATTACAGACCAATCTGGTAGCAATCAGAGATATATTATGCTGTCTGTCTGCTTGTTCTTCACATTACCACAGGAAAGAAACTCCTTTTGTCTGCACTGGTTATGCAATGTAATGATCCAATTAGTTAGCATATTTATGAAGGAAGCGTTCAAAGGCATCATAGATGGCTTGTCTAAAATAAAAAAAATTAAAATTTAGCAAAAAGGGGGAAAGGCAGACAAAACTTCTATTTATTTCTACAATTATCTGTGGTTTGCAAATTGATCTCTCCAAATAGCTATAAAGAGACAGATGTTTACATTCATGAAACTTTACACCATCAATGGAAAATCTCAAATGTATTTCCAATTGATAAGGGATCCCTTCTCTCCCTTCCTTTTCTTTCCTCCTTCCCTCCCTCATCCTTTTGTTGTTTTTTTTTTTTGTGGGGGAGGGGAAGGTTCTCACTGTAGCCCCTGGCTGGCCTTGAACATCTGCCTCACAAGTGCAGGGCAGATGTATAAGCCTTTTTAGCTCTCCAATTCCTGATGTAGCTGAGGCTGACCTTGCCTGATCCTACTGCCTTCATATCCCCAGTGCTGGAATTGCAGGCATGTACCACCACGCTTGCTTTATGAGTGCTGAGGACAGAACTCAAGGCTTGTGGCATGCCAGGAGCCATATTCCCAGACCCCAGAAGCATCTTTTCAGAGGTACACTTTTCTTAGTAAATGCTTACACACACATGGCAAGAGAAAAAGGAACAGTTTTTAATATTTTATTTATTCATTTTCAAGCAGAGAGAGAGAGAGAGAGAGAGAGAGAGAGTACACCAGGGCCACCACCTTGTGCGTCTGGCTTATGTGGGGCCTGGGGAATTGAACCCAGGGCCTTAGGCACTGGAGGCAAGTGCCTTAACTGCTGAGCCATCTCTCCAGCCCATGATTTCTTTTTTTGGGGGGTAGGGTCTCCCTCTAGCCCAGGCTGACCTAGAATTTACTCTGTTGACTAGGGCTAGCCTCAAACTCACATCACAGTGATCCTACCTCTGCCTCCAGGTGCTGGGATCATTAAAGGCATGTGTCATCATGCCCCGATGCAGTTTGTATTTCTTTGATTCAAAATTCTGTTTCTTTTTTAAATGTTATGTTTATGGTCATATATTAATGCTACTCTCATTTTTAATTAGAAAAGCTTCTCTTTTCAGATGATGGTGACCACTAGAGTGAGTAAAAAATGGCTAAAGTGCTGAGAAGTGACAGTGGAGTGTCGCACACTGAGAAATCTCTATCACACTCTATCTCTCCATTGCAGAAGAGATGGCGGAAAGAATGTAAGAGCCAAAGGAAGGGTAGGACTGCTTACAATGTAATCTTCCAGATACAAGATGGCCTCAATATTCATGACCTCAAAGTGGCTACACAAGACCTACATTATAGAAGGAAAAGATGATGACGTCAAAATGGAAGGGTGACTAATTGGAAAGGACCTTCAGGAGTTTGTCAGCCTTGGCTAGCGTTTGTGGCCAGCCTGAGGCAAAGGAAAGAAAAGAGTTTCAGACTTGCTGGCTATGGTGGTACAATGTCCATGGCCCCAGCACTGGTGGATTGTGAGTCTGAGGCCAGGCTGTGCCATGAATGTAGCTCCAGGTCAGTCTCATCTACATTTCTAGAATTTGGGAGGTAGAGACAGAAGGATTAGAACCTCAAAGTCAACCTCAACTACATACTGAGTTTGAGGCTAGCCTGGGGCACATGCGAAAAAAAAACCAAAAAAACCATATTAACAAAAACCCCAAAGACCTGAAACATTTGAACCTCAAAAGATGAAAACTTATGTTGAATGTTAACCCTGAATCATCTCTCCAGCCCCTATAAATTGAATTTATTTATTAACAACTTACAAGGAATTATTATTTTGAAGCAGGATCTTACTATGAAGCCTGATCTCACTCTATCCCAGTAGACCTGGAACTCACTCTAGCTCCAACTCATTTATGGGGATCCTGCTACCTCAGCCTCCCAGTGCCAGGATTAAAGATACGCACCAACACACTCAACGTTGATTTAAAGATAATTCAAAATTATCTGAGAAAGCATGCCTCTGATATCCTATAATCCTAGTTCTCTAGAAGGAATAGAAAATAAGACAATAAAAATATATTAAAAAAAGAAAAAGAAAAGAATACAATATAGAAGAGAGGGGAAAAAGTCAGGTGTGGTGGCTCACACTTTTAATCCTAGAATTTGAGGCAGAAGTAGGAGGATCACTGTGAGTTCAAGGCCAGCCTGGCACTACAGAGTGAGTTCCAGGTCAGCCTGGGCTAAAGTGAGACCTTAACTCAAAACAAAAGAGAAAAAAACCTCCACGTGACTTTAGGGGGGGGGGCAAATATATAAAAATGCTCAAGGACACTGAGGATGACGTGAGAAGATGGAAAAACCTTCCATGCTCCTGGATAGGTAGAATATTGTGAAAATGGCAATTCTTCCAAAAGCAATATACAGATTCAATTCAATACCAATAAAATTCCCAGCTTTGCCAGGCGTGGTGGCACACGCCTTTAGTCCCAGCACTCGGGAGGCCGAGGTAGGAGGATTGTCATGAGTTCGAGGCCACTCTGAGATTACAAAGAGAATTCCAAGTCAGTCTGGGCTAGAGCAAGACCCTATTTCAAAAAAAGAAAAAACAAAGCTGGGCGTGGTGGTGCACACCTTTAATCCCAGCACTTGAGAGGCAGAGGTAGGAGGATTGCCTTGAGTTCAAGGCCACCCTGAGACTACATAGTGAATTCCAGGTCAGCCTGGACTAGAGCGAGACCCTACCTCAAAAAAACAAAAAGAAAAAACAATCAAAACAACAACAAAAATCCCACCTTCATTCTTTGCAGACATAGAAAAAAAAAATCAAAATTTACTTGGAATAGCAAAAGGCCTCAGATATCCAAAACTATCCTGAAGCTCCTCAGGAGGTATCACCACCCCCAGTCTAAAGATATACTACAAAGTCATAGTAACAAAAGTGGCATGGTACTGGCATAAAAACCGACAAACCAAGGGAACAAAATTGAAGAGCCTGCTCTTAGTTTGAGTAATTGTACCTACTCCATCTTCGACGAAGAAGCCAATAATGTTCAATGCGAAAAGATAGCATCTTCAACAAATGGTTCTGGACAAACTGGATAAACACTTTTAAAAAAATGAAACTAGATCCACTCCTCTCACCATGCACAAAAATCAACTCCAAATGGATTAAAAACCTCAACATAAGGCCTACAACTCTGCAAACCCTGGAAGAAAAAATACGAGGAACTCTCCATGAGATAGGGGTAAGGAAAAGGTTCCTGAACATAATATCCCCAGTAGCCCAGGAATTGCAACAATCATTTAAGCAATGGGATCTCATCAAGTTGTAAACCTTCTGTAAAGAGGTAAAATAAATAAATAAATAAATAAATAAATAAATAAATAAATAAATAAAAGATATCTGCTGAGTGTGGTGGTGCAGGCCTTTAATCCCAGCACTTGGGAGGCAGAGGTAGGAGGAGCACTGTGAGTTCTAGGCCAGCCTGAGACTACATAGTGAATTCCAGGTAACCCTGGGCTAGAGTGAGACCCTACTTCCAAAAACAAAGCAAAACAAAGATATCTAAAATAACATAAAAAACATTTCTTGAGGAAGAAATCATCTCACCTGAAGAGTCCTTGTTTAAAAAGATAAGCACTGATATGACCCCCTTCTAGATAGCGGACTTCACAGCCAGGCCAGATCTCCTGTAGACTCCTCACTCCTGTGCGTGGAATGTAGGCATCTTCTTTGGCCTGCACTACAATGATGAGGCTTGGGTCAACTGGAACTAAGTACAGGATTTTGACATGTTAAAAAAGATATAATTTTTATTTAAACACCATTAAATAGTATTAGCAGATAAAGTACACAATACACAGCCAGACTGGTAAAGTACACAATACATAGCCAGGCTGGGAATGTGAACCTATAATCCAAGTTCAAAGCCAGTCTGGGCAACTTTGTGAGACAGTTTCAAAACAAAAAAATGGAACACTGGGCTGAAGAGATGGCTTAGCAGCTAGGGCATTTGCCTGCAATGCAGAAGGACCAGAGTTCAATTCCCCAGTGCCCATATACAGCCAGATGCACAGGAGGGCGCGTGTGTCTGGGGTTCATTTGCAGTGGCTTGGAGGCCCTGGTGCGCCCATATTCTCTGTCTGCCTCTCTCTCTCTCTCTCTCTCTCTCTTTCTCTCTCTGAAATAAATAAAATATTTTTAAAAATTTTTTAAAAAAAGATTACATTTAGAAAAAATGGAACACTAAGCTGGCCTTTATCTCACTATGTAGCTGAGGAAGACCTTTAACTCATGATTGGTCTGGATCTACCTTCCACATGCTGACATTATAATGGCTTGGTGCAAAAGATGCCTTTTCTTTTGCAATTCTGGGGATCAAACCCAGGGCCTTGTACATTTGAGGTAAATACTCTTATCACTGAGCTGCATTCGCAACTCACCCACTTTGTGCATCTGGCTTTATGTGGGTACTGAGGAAATTAAACCCAGGTGGGCCAGGTGCCTTTAAACATGGAGCCATTTCCCTAGGCCTCATTCCTCCAAATTCAAACATCTTATCATGGAGGGAGGCTCTCCTTAAGATTCAGGGCCGGGCATGGTGGCACATGCTTTTAATCCCAGGCAGAGATAGGAGGATCACCATGAGTTTGAGGTCACCCTGAGACTACATAGTTAATTCCAGGTAAGCTGGGGCTAGTGACCCTACCTCAAAATAAAATAAAATAAAAAGACCAACAAATAAACAAAAAAGATTCAGGAAGTTCCTAAACTCCCTGAGGCTCAGTAGAAAGCAAGGTTCAGGAAGTTCCTGAAACTTACCAGATTTACAAGCCTCCCTTCCCAAGGTTGCATAAGGAGCAAGAACTGTTTGGGATGTCAATAAGTTTAAACAAACAGAACCCCTTGAGAGACTACCAGCCACTTTGCCTGTAGGTCAGGTTGCTTCCCGGGGTTGTCACCTAGGCTGCGGAATGATTTTCCATGATGCAGCTGCCTGAACTGTGCATCCTCCTTAAGTAACCCCATAAACTCACTGGTTCACCAGTGGGTCTTTGCTTTAATTGGTTTTAATTTGTTTCATTGGTCTGTTGTTGGTGCCCTGTCTGAGGGTGAATAGGTGTTTGTTGGTATCTCCCCAAACAGTTTATTTTTCCTAAAAAGTCTAATGACACAATTTCATCCATACATGTAGTTTGACCATATTCATCCTTATTACCCCAATTCCTCCTCTGTTATGCATGCTAACCCCTTTCCTTTCCCCAACTAGTTCTCCTTCTACATTTCATGTCTTCTTTGTTTTTTTCTCAAGGTAGGGTCTCACACTAGCCCAGGCTGACATGGAATTTACTATGTAGACTCAGGCTGGAGCTGCCCCAAGTGCTGGTATTAAAGGTGTGCACCACCACGCCCAGCTTTCTTTCAGGACCCAATGAGTTTGTATGGTTGCATGGAGGAACATGGGTGAGGTTATTTATGGGAGCATGAATACTTTCTCAGTCCTTCCCTCCCCACTCCCATGCCTGTTGATCCTCAGGGTTCGAGGTAGAGTCTCACTCTAGCCTAGGTTGACATGGCACTCACTCTGTAGTGCCAGGCTGGCACTGAACTCATGACAATCCTAATACCTCTGTCTCCCAAGAGCTGTGATTTAAGGCATGCCTGGCCCCTCCAATATATCATTGAATGAGTAAAATGGCCTTAAATTTTCATGTATAAAATGATACACTTACATGACTAATTTATCTTGGAGAACACATTCTACAGTCCAAAAAACATTCTTTTGAAAACATAAAATTGAGCCGGGCGTGGTGGCGCACACCTTTAATCCCAGCATTTGGGAGGCAGGGGTAGAAGGATCACCGTGAGTTCAAGGCCACCCTGAGACTACATAGTGAATTCCAGGTTAGCCTGGACTACAGCGAGACCCTACCTCAAAAAACCAGAAAAAAAAACCCCATAAAATTGTATATTTAACAAATATTTATACATCAGCAAATGTTCTCAATTTCAGATGAAAATTAATTGGTACCTGAGAAATTTGCCAAATGAGTACATTCATCCATGACTCCTTTCATAAATATTAAAGATTCTTTTTGAAGATTGCTTCTTCTTTGTTCTTTGCTGAACAGGTGGTAAGACTGAGGGTTGTAATTTGCGTAATGACTTTTGCTGGTTGAAAGTGTCTGATTCAAGCACTCTATCTTAGAGTTATCTTGCAACAAGAGTCCTTTGGATGTAGCATTAATAGGTATTTTACTAGCATTATGGCATTCAGCATGGTTTTGAGATACAACTTCATCTGTCATATCTAGATTTAAGGTTCTAGAAACCAGATTAAGGTTAGTTAGCTTGTCTGTTAACTTGTCTGCACTGCTAGGGAAGCGTTTCACGAACTCTTGTCCCATTTTGAAAGAATCTGTCTGAACAGATGAAAGAAATTATTAAATTAGAAGAGAGTTTTATTTAGCATCATTTTTAAAACAAAGAAAAGATAAAGAATACAAAAGGTAGCTGGGCGTGGTGGCACATGCCTTTAATCCCAGCACTCGGAGGCAGAGGTAGGAGGATCCCTGTGAGTTCAAGGCCACCCTGAAACTACACAGTGAATTCCAGGCCAGCCTGGGCTACAGTGAGACCCTACCTCCTCGGAAAACAAAAAACAAACAAAAAAAAAGAATACAAAAGGTTGTAAAACACATGCATGTGTTCACATATGTGCACAAACACACAATGGAATATTGTCTTAAAATGTAAAATCGGAAGCTGGGTGTGGTGAAGCACACGCCTTTAATCCCAGTACTTGGGAGGCAGAGGTAGGAGGATTGCCATGAGTTCAAGGCCACCTTGAGAGTACATAGTGAATTCCAGGTCAGCCTGGGCTAGAGTGAGACCCTACTATGAAAAACCAAACAAACAAAAAAGGAAAGTCAGGTGTGGTGGCACAGGCCTATAATCCAGCATTTTCAAGGCTGAGGCAGGACAGTAGGGAGTTCCAGGCCAGACTGGGCTTCATAGTAAGACTTTCCTTTAAAAAATCAATAAACACACATGAAAGTTATGAATGATCTCTCTCTTTTTTTTTTTGGGGGGGGGGAAACAAGGTAAAGGTTCCAGTACATAGCCTAGGGTATTCAAATTTGTGATTCTCCTGTGTCAGCTTCACAAGTGCTGGGATACAAGTGTGCATTGCCAACACTGGCATTAAATACCCCCATTTTAAGACAAAGTCTCACCATATAGGCAAAGCTGACCTTTGACTTCCAATATTCCTGATTTAGCTTCCTTAGTGCTGGGATTGCAGAAATGTGCTACCTACCATTCCCAGCTCCAAATTCCCTTTTTTAAGAAACATGATCAAACATGGATAAACACTAAAGACATTATGCATGTGAGTAAGCTTGACATAAAAGGACAAATATTGTTTGATTCTACTAATATGAAGTCTCTCTAGTACTAGAAAGAGCATGGTGGTTGCTGGGGGCTGGGAAAAGGTAGCAGTAGTAGTCATTGCACAAGGGATAGTTTGGGTTTGGAAAGATGAAAGAGCTCAGGAGACAGTGATGAAGATAACACACTACTGCAGAAATATTCAATGTCAATGAACTGTACCACTTAAAACCAATAAAGTAGGCTGGAGAGATAGCTCAGCAGTTAAAGGCACTTGCTTGCAAAGCCTGATGGCCTGGGTTTGATTATCCAGGATGCAAAGTGGCACAAAGTGTGTCTGGAGTTTGATTGTAGCAGCAGGAGACCTTATTGAACCCATTCTCTTTCTAAGTAGATAAATTATTTTTTTGGTTTGTTTAGATATTTCCAGATAGGGTCTCTCTCTAGCCCAGGCTGACCTGGAATTCACTATGTAGTCTCAGGATGGCCTCCAACTCTTGGTGATCCTTCCTTGGCTTCCCAAATGCTGGGACTAAATAAAGGTGTGCACCACCATGACCAGCAATAAACAATATTGTACCAAATTTATATTATATACATTTACCATCATATTTCAAAATTTAACTGGAGACTAAGATAAACGATATATTTAAACAGCCAAGCGTATATAAACTTCATCAAATTTTATTGTCACAATTTAAAAATCTGTAATTTTACCTTAACCTTAGATTTCTAAGTTTCATAACTGTATATTGTCAATAATGTACATTTAAGCACAGGAGAGTATCAGCCACTTCAAATCCCTTTTTTTTTTTTTTTTGGTTTTTCGAGGTAGGGTCTCGCTCTAGTCCAGGCTGACCTGGAGTTCACTATGTAGTCTCAGGGTGGCCTTGAACTCATGACAATCCTCCTACCTCTGCCTCCCTGAGTGCTGGGATTAAAGGCGTGCGCCACCACGCCCGGCTTCAAATCCCTTTTTTGGGGGGAATTAATAACATAATTTATAAATGATCAATTCTCCATTATTTATTGACTTATAAGTACATGATATAAATAAACTTTGTTATATATACTTAAAAATTATTAAAATAATAGATGACATCTTCAAAAATACACTTGCATTGGCTAATCAAATCATTTTTATTAATTTCGCTGGGTGTGGTATACCACAGTTTTAATCCCAGCACTTGGGAGGCAGAGGTAGGAGGATCACTGTGAGTTCAAGGCCACCCTGAGAGTACATAATGAATTTCAGGTAAAAAAAAAAAAATCATGACCTTGAAGTACCTGATACATTAAATGGGAGGAAAAGATGCTAACACCAGAACAAAACAGACTAATTGAGAGGGGGGAGAGATTTGAGGGAGGGTGGGAATCATAATGGTTTAATGTCTATAATTATGAAAGCTATCAATAGAAAGTTTTTTTTAAAAAAAAGCTAGACATTGGGCTGGAGAGATTGCTCAGTGGTTAAGGCACTTGCCTACAGAGCCTAAGGTCCCGGGTTCAATTCCCCAGTACCCACATATGCCAGACCCACAAGGTGGTGGCCCTGGTGTGCTCTCACGTTCTCTCTCTTCTCTCTCTCTCTCTCTCTTCTTAAAAATGAATTTTTAAAAAAGCTAGACATATACATACACACACACACACACACACACACACACACATATATATATATATGCATATATATATTTTTTTCTCCCAAGGCAGGGTCTCAGTCTAGTCCAGGTTGACCTGAACTCATAGTGATCCTTCTGCTTCTTCCTGCTGAATGTTGGTATTGAAGGTGTGCACCAGCACTTGGGGCAAAATTCAATATTTATATATATTTTTTGGTTTTTTTGGAATTCACTCTATAGCCTCATGCTGGCCTCAAACTCACAGAGAAGCTCCTGCCTTAGCAACCTGGGTGTTGGGATTAAAGCTTTCAATATAATTTTAGAGGTATAAAACCACAGTAGAAAAAAATGAGCTGAATTGATCAAGAAAATGTGGTGTATATACACAATGGAATTTTATTTAGATGTAAATAAATTATAACATTTGCAGGAAAGTAGAACTGGAAATGATATATTAAGTGAAATAAATCAGAATCTGAAAGACAAGTGTGTGTGTATGACATTAAAGTAGAAAGAAGGCTGACTATCAAAGGAGAAGTCTAAAAGCAGGACTGGAGCTGAAATTCAGTTGGAAGAGTCCTTGCCTAGTATGCACAAATTCCTGGGTTCAATCCCCAGTACCACTCAGGCAAAAAGATACTTTTGTATGGTAGCTTAAGTTGACACAACTAAAATTAGACAAAAATCTAACCACACTGCAAATGATATACCCTTTCACTCAGCAATAAAATTTCTAGGAACTTACACTTATGCAATGATGTACGTACAAAGTTAAGCATTGCAGCCCTATTTGTTAATCATGAAAGATGAGAAAGAACATAAATGTCTATCAACAGGGTACCAGTAAATAAATTATAGTTTATCCATGCATATAACCAGCCAGCAGTGAAAGAGAATAAAACATAACACAGTTCAAAAACAGGGACAAGGGAAAGTGTGAATTTGTTTTGATTTCTACATGAACCAAAGAAAATAATCCCTGAGGGGCCAGGACATAAGCAGATACAAGGAACAGGGATAAAAATCTCTTATATTTCTATGTATATCACTACTATGAATTATTATTATTTTAGATTTTTTTTTTTTTTTTGGCCTTGACCCACGGCAATCCTCCTACCTCTCTGTCTCCTGAGTGCTGGGATTAAAGGTGTGCACCACCACACCCGGCCTATTTTATATATTTTTAAACAGGGTCACACATTGTAGCTGAAGCTAGGTTTTTATTTTTTTGTTTTTCGAGGTAGGATCTTACTTTAGCCCAGGATGATGACCTGGAACTTACTCTGTAGTTCCAGGCTAGCCTCAAACTCATAGTGATCCATCTCTGCCTCCCAAATGCTGGGATTAAAGGCATGCACTACCACACCCCACTGAAGCTAGCTTTAAAAGCCCATGCTGGCCTCAAACTTGTAACAATCTTCCTGCCTCATCTCCCTGAGTGTCATGCATATCTATCTATCTTATCTTATCTATCTATCTATCTACCTTTTTTTTTTTTTTTGAGGTAGGGTCTCTAGCCCAGCATGACTTCACACTCTGTAGTCTCAGGCTGGCCTTGAACTCACAATGATCCTCCTACCTCTGCCTCTCAAATGCTGGGATTAAGCCCGGTCCATATATAATTTAAAAAATATACTTTTTTGTTATTTTAGATTAATCCTGTTTTTCAAAAAATATTTGAGAGAAAGAGAGAGAATGGGCACACCAGGGCCTCCAGACACTGCAAATGAACTCCCGATACTTGCACCACCTCAAGCATCTGGCTTTACTTGGGTACTGGGGAATTTAACTCAAGATTCTTCTTCTCTACAGGCAAGTGCCTTAACAGCCCAAATTAATCCTGTTTTGTAGCCCAAGGTGGCCTCCAACTTGTGACTCTCTTGTTTCAACCTCCAAAGTATTGAGATTACAGGCATGTGCCACCACAACTAGCTGTGTAAAAAAGGTGTTTTTTTTTAGAAACAGGGTTTAGCTACATAGCCCTGGATCATCTGATATTTGCTATGTACTCCAGTTTTGCTTAAAATTTGTAGCAATAATCTTGCCTCATCCCCTTGAGTACTAGGGTTATGGGAAGACTGACTTTACAAAGTGAAGTTCTTAATCACGTACATAAAGACTGCAGTAACAGTAGAGATACTACTTTCTGGAGTTTTTTGATACTCTTAGTAACTCTATGCAACATTTTTAAATTCATAAAAAGAATTGATCATTTTTGTAGAGTAATTGTGGATCCATTACTTATTCTGAAAAGTAGTATATTAAGGTAAAGAATCCTAAAGCAGTGGAGGACCTCTGTAATCCCAGCACTCAGGATACTGAGCCAGGAGGTCTGCAAATTGGCAAACCTGAGCAGAGGTAGGAGAATCACTGTGAGTTTGAGGCTAGTTTGGGACTGCAGAATGAGTTCTAGGTCAGCCTGGGCAAGAGCGAGACCCTACCTCAAAAAAAAAAACCAAAAAACAAGTTCAAAACCGTACTTTTAAAAAATCTGGCCGGGCGTGGTGGCGCACGTCTTTAATCCCAGCACTCGGGAGGCAGAGGTAGGAGGATCACCATGAATTCAAGGCCACCCTGAGACTACATAGTGAATTCCAGGTCAGCCTGGACTAGAGCAAGACCCTACCTCGAAAAACAAAACAAAAAATCTGCTATTTAAAAATTCAAATTAAAGATGCAAAGAAATTTCACTCCAATGTTACGTGTACAGTAAAATACTTACTCCGCAGTATTCAAGCATATGAATGATTTCTTCTTCATAAACCGTCTGTGTATAATATTGCTTTTCCAGCTCCCGCCAGTTAATTGATTTACTTAATACACCCTAAAATAATAGAGTAATAATTAGAGTAATATCAAATCACAACCTATTTTTCCCAATGCTTTTTTTATTAACCATTGTTTAAGAGTTTTAATATAAACAGGCTTGAGATTATCTACTCTAAGAAAGGCCTGCTTGTATCTTTGACTGGAACCTGGGAACTTGATGAGCAAGCAGTTCTTACTTGATATGTAACTTCCCTAAATGAGAAGAGTGGGACACAGTACATACAACAGAATAGTTTCATTCCTAGCAGTAGGTTTTCACACTAGCCCTAGGTTTTCACACTAGCCCTAGGCTGGCCTGGAACTCACACCCAATCTTCCTATCCCAGCCTACCTAGTACTAGAATTAAAGGCATGTGCCACCATGCCCAGCTCCAACAGAATACTTTCTACTTATCACTAAATCTCTATTGAGTTTTTGGCACATGCCAGGCAGAAGTGCCCAACAACTCCACATTAACCTCCACTCCCCCAATCTGAGCCAGCACTTGGGAGGCAGAGGTAGGAGGAAAACTGTGAGTTCCAGGCCATCCTTAGACTACATAATGAATTCCAGGTCAGCCTGGGCTAAAACGACACCCTACCTAGAAAACAAAAATAAAAACAAAACAACAGCAAACATTAAGTAAAATAACTGCTAGGCTGGGTGTGGTGTGCTGCTTTAGTCTCAGCACTCAGAAGGCTGAGGGTTGGAGGCTCTCTGAATTTGAGGCCATCCTGAGGCTAGAGTGAATTCCAGGTCAGCCTAGGATAGAGAGCCTTCCTGAAAAAAAAAAAGCCGGGTATAGTAGTGCACGCCTTTAATCCCAGCATTTGGGAGGCAGAGGTAGGAGGATTGCCTTGCGTTCAAGGCCACCCTGAGACTACATAGTGAATTCCAGGTCAGCCTGGACTAGAGCAAGACCCTAACTTGAAAAACCAAAAAAAAAAAAAAAAAAAAAAAGTAGCATGGCCTTTAGTCTCAGCAGAGGCAGGAGAACTGCCATGAGTTCGAGGCCAGATTGTGACTACATAGTAAATTCCAGGTCAGCCTGGGCTAGAGTGAGACCCTACCTGGAAAAACCAAAAAGAAAAAAAAAAAAAAAAAACCACTGTGCCAGACATCAGTGATGGATAGCACTTTAGTTTGCCACACTTATAACTGGAAGAATTAAACTTATAACTGGAGGAATTAAACAAACTGAGATTGCACTGGAAGCTCCCCTATGTACTTTTTTATTTTGTTGATTTGTGTCATATCCTTTGGCATCCTTTGTGTGATCTGTCGTAAGTACTCACATGCTGAGTCTTTTAATTCTTCTATTTAATCAATTTCCAAGCCTAGGGCTGATTTGAGAGCCCCAAGACAATTATTTTTGACTATTTATAATGTAGATGTAAATTAATTACCGTAGTGAAGACTCCAGATGCTGTTGACCAAGACAGGCATGGAATCAATGGCATAGGCTTAGGCCAGTTGGATACTGCTAAGGAGGCCATCTGCAGCATGACAACAAGGTTCAGAGAGTTTCTGATTAAAGTTCTGGCTAGTGAGATGTGGTAGCACATGTTTTTAATCCTAGCTTGAGAGGCCAAGGTTACGGCCAGCCTGGGCTAGAATAAGACTGTCTCAAAAAGCCAAAGTAGAGCTGAAGAGATGGCTCAGCAGCTAAAGGTGTTTTCTTACAAAACCTGATGATCTGGGTTTGATTCCCCAGTACCTACATACAGTCAGATGCACAAAGTGGATCTGGAGTTCTTTACAATGGCTAGAGGCCCTGGTGTGCGCTCTCTCTCTCTCTCTCTTTCTCTCTCTCTCTCTTTCTCTCTCTCTTTCTCTCTCTCTCTCTTTCTCTCTCTCTCTCTCTCTCTCTCTCTCTGCTTACAAATAACAAAGATCCTGCTTACTAAAATGGAAATTATTTAATACTAAGAAGTACTCTGTAGTAAGTGGTTGGTGAGGGAAGACATGAATACAGGTTTGTGAACACTAATACAATGTCTATAACCTTGTTAAACTCTTTTGTTAGAGTTAAACTAGGCATAATGTTGTTGCATACCTTTAATCCCAGCAATTGGGAGGCAGAAGTAGGATTGCCGTGAGTTTGAGGCAAGCCTGGGGACTACAAAGTGAGTTCAGCCTGGGCTAGAGTGAGACCCTACCTTGGAAAACACACACACACACACACACACACACACACACACACACACACACACACACACATGTTGGTGTTGTTTCTTCCTCTGCCTCCCAAGTGCTAGGATTAAAGGCATGCTCCACCATGCCTGGCTAATAATATACACATATATTCCTATTTATGAGCAAGAGAAAATTCCCTCCATCTTATACATGCAATCCTAAGGAAACATAAGGTGAAATGAAAGGCTTACGTGTCCTCCCATGGATATTCCAGTCATTCCTAGAGGTCCATAACCTTCCCTCTCCAGCCAGTGCAAGAGAGCTGTGGATTCCAAAATAAGAGCTCCTCCCATCACGAAAAGGTCAGACACATTTTTTAAGCTGGACCTTCTAATTACACAAAAGAAAGCAACAAATAATTTATGCATTTCCATTTATAATTCAATTTTTTTATTCTCTAAAATCAAGTCTCACTATGTAGCCCAGGCTGGCCTCAAATTTGAGATTTTACTTCCTCTGCCCCTGAGCGCTGGGGATTTCAGGTATATGTCACCATGTCAGGCTCTAAAAATGTGTTTGAAGTTAATTTGTTTTTAAGACTGGGTCTCACTGTATATACCCTAGATTGGCCCTGAACTCCAGATTCTCCTGATTTAGCCTCCTGAGTACTAGGGAATACAGGTGTATGTCACACTCAGCTAAATTAAATAAAGGTCAATCTAATGGGAATTTTGTTTAATTTTTGTTGAGATGCTATTATTTACTGAAGACAGGGTCTCGTGTAGCCCAGGTTGGCCTTGTCACTGTGGACAAGCTAGAACCCCCCATCCATCACAAGTGTTGGGATTGGAGTTGTGTGCCACTGTGTGTAACTTGAATGTTGTTCTGAGAAACTGATATTACAAATAAGTCTATTTCCTTATAAGGAGTACTTAAAAATACATTTCTTTAGAACCTACAGCCATTCTTATATAGTGATATAAAAATAAATATTTAAGGGCTGGGGAGATGGCTTAGTGGTTAAACTGATCATATTAGAATGTTTTTCAAAATTCATTTCTATAAATACAAACTGATTTAACTGGCTACATGGTGAAATCATTATGTATTGTATGCCCACTTATGCCTACTTATGTATAAAGAACAGAGGTAATAAGGATTAGCAATGGGAAAACAAAACCTTAGCTCTGTGTACCAAGTCCTTTCAGAGTTCTAGATACAGAGTGTAGGGTTCTCTACACGACATCTACACTTTTGCAGGTGTGGTGGCTCATGCTTGTGATCCTAGCAACTGGAAAGCTGAGGCAGGAGGAAGAGTAGTTCAAGGCTAGGTGGGCTACACAGTGAGACCTTGTCTCAAAAATACAAACCTATACTATGCTCTCCGCCATCAAAACAGATCACACATACTCACATGCGTCAGAAAAGAGCCCACTTTAGTTTCCCATCCTTAAGCTAATTATATCTAGTTCTAATCACAAACTATGAGGTCTTGTATGGAAGTCCTGAACTCTCAGGTATGACCCCTACCCCTCAACTTCTCAGTTTGCTCTTTATTATAGCAGACCCTAATGTAAGGCTGGGGGGGGGGCAATGTATATTTATGATGGGCCCAGTCTAAGTGTTTACCCACTTTTGATGAAAACAGATTTAAAATGATGTGATGGTTAGGTTTTGTTGTCAACTTGACCTCTTGGGTGGGACTCTGAGGATGTTTACACGAAGGCAGCCTCTCAGTAGGGGGCAGGATGTAAAGAAGCTCCAAAAAGCTAGAAGTAAACATCCTTTCCTGGGTGGGCAGTACAGAAAGGAAATTCCACACACTCAGGAAGCCATTAAATCTGGGAGAGGATTGCAAAACCACACCCTAAGGATATATAAAGGGGGGAAAATCTTGGCCACCCCCTGCCTTTTTGTTGTTCTGTATGGTGTTGGTGATGGCTTCTTTCTCTTTCTGCTTGGACCTGTGAAAGGGGGGCAGCCTCTTTAGCAGTTTTGGAACTTCCCCTGGATCTGTAGTTTCCTATCTTTTTTTTTTTTTTTTTTTTTTTTTTGGTTTTTCGAGGTAGGGTCTCACTCTAGTCCAGGCTGACCTAGAATTCACTATGAAGTCTCAGGGTGGCCTTGAACTCAATCCTCCTAACTATGCGTCCCGAGTGCTGGGATTAAAGGCGTGCGCCACCACACCCGGCGATAAAATTTTCTCTTATGGTCATTGTATTATCCATGTCGTGTCAACTTTTGTTTTCTTTTGAGGTAGGGTGTAACTTTAGCCCAGTTTGACCTGGAATTCACTATGTTAGTCTCAGGCTAGCCTTGAACTCACAGTGATACTCCTATCTCTGCCTCCCCAGTGCTGGGATTAAAGGTAAACGTCACCATGCCCAACCTAGTGTCAATTTTTTATTAAATGAACTAAATCCCAATTATCATCAAAGTCTATAATTATAAACAACAAGAAAAAGTTTGTCTTAAGACTTTCTATGCTATATATTACAAGAATAGAGAGTAATGTTTATTGGATGAAGATTTATCATTTGTTCAGGTATGATCTCACATAAAATATATCCTCATGAGCCTACTGAAATTCCTCTTTTATTGCCTAGTCAGGCACTAAGCAAACATTTTAAGCTAAAATCAAAGTCAACATTCCTACTACTGATTTACTCCTAAACTTAGAAGCCATCAACTGAAGACTACCAAGAATATGATTGAAGGAAAGCAAAGATGCAGGTGATTTATACTTACATTTGGTCCTTGGGTTTCCTGCAGCCATTTGAAAACATGGGTCAAAGAGAAAGTTTTAAAATGATTAAATATAATTTGGTCTCAAAACATATTTACTTAAGCAAAACAGTTAAATATGAACACAACACTAAACTTTCTAGTTACCGCAATAGGTTGTTTAGAAGTTCTTAGATTTTTTCAACTGAATAGTTTTTTTGTAGGGTCTCCCTCTAGCCAAGGCTGATCTGGAATTCACTATGTAGTCTCAGGGTGGCCTTGAACTCATGGTGATCCTCAAGTGCTGGGATTAAAGGCATTCGCACTATGCCTGGCATCAGTTTCCTTTTAATTTACTTAGTTTTAGTGAGATAAACTCACACATCAGATAATTCACACCTACTTGAAGTCTATAAATTAATGTATTCCACAGGGTTGAACAAACTTCTACTTAAGATTTAAAATGAATGTTGAAGTTTATTGATACACAGTTTACTACAGAAATCCAGGAAATACAAAAAAAAAAAAAAAAAGCATTCAAAACTACTCTAGTTGGGCATGGTGGTGCACGCCTTTAATCCCAGCACTTGGGAGGCAGAGGTAGGAGGATCACCATGAGTTCAAGGCCACCCTGAGTAGTAGGAAAAAAACTACTCTCTACAGACAACCACACATTATATTTCCAGTTTCTTCCTTCTTCAAAGTTTTTCTTTTGGATTTTCTGTCTTGAGGTACTTTTTTGGATACTTGTATCATGCACTATATTATTTTGTTTTATTTTTTTTTCGTGCTAGGGATCGAATCTATGGCCTTGTACATGGTAAGTATTCATTCTACCACTGAGGCTATATAGGCTTTTTTTTTTTTTTTTTTTTTTTTTTTTTTTTTTGGTTTTTCGAGGTAGGGTCTCACTCTAGCCCAGGCTGACCTGGAATTCACTATGTTGTCTCAGAGTGGCCTTGAACTCACGGGAATCCTCCTAACTATGAGTCCCAAGTGCTGGGATTAAAGGCGTGCGCCACCACACCCATCTTGTTTTGTTTTTGAGGTAGGGTCTCTATCCCAGGCTGACCTGGAACTCACTCTATAGCCTCAGGCTCCAACTCACAGCAATCTTCTACCTCTGCCTCCCATGTGCTGGGATTAAGGGCGTGTGCCACCATGCCTGGTTTATTTCCACTTATAAATGAAAAGACTGAGGTATAAAAAGGTTAAACAACAGGTCCAAGGCCATAAAGGTAACAAATGGAAGAGTAATAAACATTAACACAACTGACATGAAATTCCAATATTATAAGCCAATTTATTCAGTCATTTGTCTACTGTATACATACACTTCTGATGTTTTACTTTTGTAAAGATGTATAAAATATTTTCTAGCCGGGCGTGGTAGTGCATGCCTACTTCGAAAAACCAAAAAAAATTTTTTTTTCTATAATTTCCTTTTTTAATTTATTCAATTGCAAGAAAGAGAGATATTGAGAGAATGGGCATACCAGGTCCTCCTGTCCCCACAAACCCCAGATGCATGTACCATCTTGTGCATCTGGCTTAACCCAAGTACTGGGGAACCACACCCAGGTCATCAGGCTTTCAAGTGTGTACCTTTAACAGTTGAGCAATCTCTCCGGTCCCTGATTTCCTTTTTAAAAGTATTTTATTCTTGGGGCTGGAGAGATGGCTCAGTGGTTAAAGCACTTGCCTACAGTGCCTAAGGCCCCGGGTTCAATTCCCCAGTACCCACATATGTCAGACCACACAAGGTGGTGGCCCTGGTGTTCTCCCCCTCCCCCCTGTGTATTTCTCTGCTTGAAAATGAATAAATAAAATATTTTTTTAAGTATTTTATTCTTGGGCTGGAGAGATGGCTCAGAGGTTAAGGCATTTGCCTCCAGTGCCTAAGGCCCCGGGTTCAATTCCCCAGGTCCCATATAAGTCAGACCCACAAGGTAGTGGCCCTGGTGTTCTCTCTCTCTCTCTCTCTCTCTCTCTCTCTCTCTCTCTCTCTCTCTCTGCTTGAAAATGAATAAAGAAAAATTTTTTTAAAGTATTTTATTTTTAATCAAAGTCACTGTCAAGGAATGTGTGAGGATTTTTTCATTATTGTTTTCCCCTCTGCTTCTTTGCAATAAGGCAGTAAATCTCTTTTTTTTTTGTTTTTTGAGGTAGGGTCTCACTCTGGCCCAGGCTGACCTGGAATTCACTATGTAGTCTTAGGGTGGCCTTGAACTCATGGTGATCCTCCTATCTCTGCCTCCCAGAGTGCTGGGATTAAAGGCGTGTGCCACCACGCCCAGCCCAGTGCAAATCTCGGTCTTCACACACACTTGCTATGCAAGCACTCTCCCAGGCACTCTCAGCTCAGATATTTAAAATATTTATTTGAGAGTGAAAGAGGTAGCTAGAGAGAATGGTAGCTAGTGAAAGAGGTAGCCAGGGCCTCCAGCCACTATAAACGAACTCCAGACACATGTGCCACCTTGTGCATCTGGCACATGGGTACTGGAGAATTGAACTTGGGTCCTTCTGCTTTGCAGGCAAACACCTTAACCTCTAAGCCATCTCTCCAGCCCCCAGATATGAGATGTTTTAAGGTTCCTGATACTTTGGTAAAGGGTTGAATGGCTTTCTCAGTCATTTCTAAGGATTCTCAATCTATAGCAGCCTGTCCAATATTCTGTTTATTGAAAAGAAATCATTGGGGTCTGGAAAAATGGCTTAGCAGTTAAGGCACTTGCCTGCAAAAACTAACAACCCCAGTTTGATTCCCCAGTAAAGCCAGATGCACAAAGGAACGCATGCTTCTGGAGTTCATTTGCAGTTGGTATGCCCATTCTTTCTCTTTCTGTGTTTGGAAATAAATAAATAAAATTATTTTTAAAGATCATTTTAATTATTGAACTTTATATTTCTCATATTACCAGTAATGGTGAGCATTTCTATCTGTACAAGTTTCTTTTCTTCTTCTGTGAATAGTTTGATGTCATCTTGAAAATTAGTTAAGTATCGTTCTAAGCCTCCACTTTTACTGCAAATACATTTAAAACATGTGTTTCCTTAACAGCAAATAGTTGACTTACAGTATGGTATTATGTTTTTCTTTTTTAAAAGGTGGGTGTTGGGGCTGGAGAGATGGCTCAGTGGTTAAGGCGCTTACCTGCAAAGACAAACAACCTGGACTCGATTTCCCATTACACACATAAACCAGATACACAAAGTGGCACATGCATCTGGAGTTCTTTTGCAGTGGCTGGAGGCTGTGGCCTACCTACATGCCTATTCTATGGCTAGCTCTTCTCTCTCTGCTTCAGATATACCAAAAAAAAAGAAAAAAGGCAGGTCTTGCTACATAGTTCAAGCTGGTCTCAAACTCACAATCCCCCTGCCTTAACCTCCTGAGTGTTTGTGATTATAGAAAAGGGTTATCACATAGTAATTGTTTATTACTGGTTTTCTTTTTCTTAGTTGAGAGAATGAATATGAATGAGTATAGATGTATCAGGACCTCCTATCACTGCAAACTCCAGACACATGTGCCATTTTGTGCATCTGGCTTTATGTGGGTACTGGGGAATCAAACACAGTCCATCAGGCTTTGTAAGCAAGCGCCTTCTACTGTGAGCCATCTCTCCAGCCCCTCCAGCAGAGGCTCATGTAGCCTGGCTGACCTCCAATTCATTAAGTAGCCTATTCTGCCAAGACTCCATAACATTACTTTTTAAGAGACATGAATAAAATTATCTTTCATTCCTGCTTTCTAAATGTTATTTTTTTCCTTTAGTATTTTATTTATTTCAGAGAGGACAGAGAGATAGGCAGACAGAAATAGAACGGGCACGACAGGGCCTCCAGCCTCTGCAAACGAACTCCAGACGCACGTGCCACCTTGTCATCTGGCTTTATGTGGGTACTGGGGAATCAAACTGGGGTCCTTAGGCTTTGCTTGAGACAAGCACCTTAACCACTGAGCCATCTTCCAAGGCCCTAAGTATTTTCTAAATTGATGACTGAATCTAACTGGTTTGGAGAAGTTGGCTACTACATATCATTCTTTCTGATGAGTACATATATAAATAAATAAGAGAAAGCATATTATTAAGTATCACAAAAGGATATAATAAGGGTTTTCTAACAACAAAGAAGCCATTCGGGCCTCTTTAATCATAGGACGGGCCATTAATGTTCTTCGCCTCCAGTAATGCTAAGGAAAGAAAAGATAACATGCTTAAAGAATATGACAATCAAATCTGCTAAGGGGAACATGTTAACAAATATCTAGGAACTAAACTTCTATAATGCTACGTCTTACATGGTCTCCTGTTCCAGCAAGATGAATGCATACAGGTCTGTACTTGCTCTTCCATTCCTTAGGCACAATAAACTGGAACCTAAATAAAAAAAAAAATTTAAAGGAACTTTTACTACAAGTTACACACAATTTTTCCCCTTTGGTGACAGGGATACATAGCACAGGCTAGCTTAAAACTCACTATGAAGCCCAGTCACACTGACCTCAAACTGGTAATCTTCCTTCCTACCTGAGCACCTTGTGTGAAGGCTGAGATTTATAGGCATGATTCACCACACCTGGCTCCAAACATTCAATTTAAGAATTATTATTATTATTATTTTTTTTTAAAATATTTTATTTATTTATGATGGAGAGAGAGAGAGAGAGAGAGAGAGAGAGAGAGAGAGAGAGAGAGAGAGGAGAGAGAGCCTTCATCTGCTGCAAATGCACTCCAGACACATACGCCCTCTTGTGCATCTGGCTGTATATGGGCACTGGGGAATCGAACTCAGGTCCTTCTGCATTGCAGACAAAATGCCTTAACCGCTAAGGCATCTCTTCAGCCCAAGAATTATTATTATTATTATTTTTTGTTGTTTTTCGAGGTAGGGTCTCGCTCTAGCCCAGGCTGACCTGGAATTTACTATGTAGTCTCAGGGTGGCCTTGAACTCACGGCAATCCTCCTACCTCAGCCTCCAGAGTGCTAGGATTAAAGGCGTGTGCTACCACAGCCGGCTTTAAGAATTATTTTTTTAAAAATCACTTAAAATTCTGACACTCAATTTGTAATACTATGCATCCAAAACTTCCAAAATATACATTTTGTTATAATATTAAAATATTCCATATATATAACAAAGTTATTGTAATGATTCTTAACCTAGGTTAATACCATACATGCCTAAGTGAATAACTGTTATTTCATAATAATTTTTTGTTGTTATTTTTGTTTTTTGAGGTATAGTCAACCCAGGCTGACCTGGAAAAGTCTTAGACTGGCCTCAAACTCACAGTGATCCTCCTATCCGTTTCCACGCCTGGCAGAGAGAGTGAATAGGTGTGTCATGGCCTCTAGCCACGACAATCAAACTCCAGATGCATGCCCCCTTTGTGCATCTGGCCTTACATGGGTACTGGGGAAGGGAACTCAGGTTGTTAGGTTCTGCAGGAAAGTGCCTTAACTGCTGAGCCAACTCTCCAGCCCCCAATTTTTTTATTTCATGGAGTTCAACATACATGGGATATTTTTGTAGACAGGCTTTTTCATAGCTCAGGATAGCCTTGAACTTGCTATGAGCTGAAGATGCCAATGCGCTTGATTTTCCTGCCTCCACCTCCCAAGTGGTGGGGTTACAGGCATGCATCACCATGTATATAATATATGATAGTTTTTTTGTTGTCGCTGCTGTTATTTTGAGGTGGGGGTCTCACTCTAGCTAGTCTGACCTGGCATTCAATCTGTATTTCCAGGCTGGCCTGGAACTCACAGCAATCCTCCTACCTCAACCTCCCAAGTGTTGGGATTTAAGGCACATGCCACCAAGCTCAGCATTTTGACATGGGTCTTTGTGATTGAACTCAGGTCCTCATGTCTGTGAGGCAATACTTTTACTGACTGCGATATCTCCTCTGCCCCAACATATGGTAGTCTTAATGATTTAAATCTTTAGATAGAGCTCTGCCTTCTTCTGTTTTTGAGACAGTTTCACTGTCCAGGCTGGACTCAAATTCATGGTGATACTCTTGCCTCAGCCTCCTGAGTGATGGGA